>JFFI01001961.1:0-43404 GCA_001563125.1 Colletotrichum salicis
CCAGCCTCGAGGTCGAATTGGACTTCCAATCCGACAAGCTGCGAAGGAGTCGCCGAACTATCAAGTCAAGGTACTATCATGACTTAAAGACTTTGACTTTTCTACGACCGCGATGAGGACCGTGATCCGTCTCAAGTTGCCTCAGAGTGGTACTAGACTACATTGGTCGACTTACTTCAAAATCGAATGAAATTATTTAAGAAGAGTACTGTAATCTCTACTACTATCATATGTCCCAGTGCCTATCCAAATCACCCATTCTTTTACACTACTCTCGCTTAACAGCTTTAAAATTGTTATCACCAACGACATGAAGTCCACAATCATTTCTGCTTTCATTTTCTTCTTTCTGGGCACTGCTTCAGCTGTCGATCTAGTCTGCTACGGCACCGGAGTTCCCTCGCCCATCAACAAGGGCGATATTGAGTATGCAATTAAGAACCGGCCGACTGAGTTAGGCATTCCTGGAGGCACCAAATTTTTGTACCGCTGGAAAACATGTATCGACCCCGAGAATAGCGTTAAGGAGGTTGCTGTCCTTACGACACCCAGCAGTAAGTGATCAGATCCGCCTTCGACATTACATATTTCAGAGTTGGTTGCTTGAGTGCTCTCAACTTTTACCTTCCCACAAGCAACTGCGCACTAGGCGTATAATCCGTACTGAACAGATTATTCTAGTTACAAGAGAAGGTTCGGTCAAACTAGCGAATGGCGTCATCGAATGCAGCACAGATGGTCCCCCGGATTCCACCTGCTAAATGTTAGCGACTGGGCGAGGGCCTTGGAGTGCTTTTGTTTAAAGAGATCAATACGTAATCCCTGTAAACTTATCTTCACATATCTTACTTCTTACTTATTGTACATATATTTCAACTGGTTATGTCGTATTGTACACTCAACACACTTATTTTCGCTGCTCCGGAGATAAGTGTAAGAATTTCACATCGAAAGTTCAATACGGAATCGTCCAAAACCTGATAGGCAAATTGTGAAGTCCAGACCACATTTAGTAGGGCTTAACTACATGGCTAAGAACTGTTCATAAGACGTCACATTGATCCAGTACACAATGTCTTTCCTTTTGGTATACGATAAATATATTTCTTTCAAAGATTCTAACCCACCTGCGTTTTTATTTGTTTGTTTGACTCTTTAACGCCGTTTCCGTCAAGGGTGAACGGCGCCTACACCATTGTTGATTTGCTGATGACCTCTCAGTAAGTAAGGGTTTCTCATTGGCCTCCCAAAACAATAAGACCATTAAAGTTTTGAGCGTCTTGGTAGGAACAAGTTTCCATACGGAATGAATTATGTATACCTTGCTCACCAATATAGAAGCTGCGACAGGGACGAAAGAAACGGGCGGAGACCTAATGATGCGGACATGAGAGCACAGCATGACCCCGTACGACAAAAGTTGAGAATGATCCGTAAGCGCTATCATCATTCCAATGACTATAACTTCAGCCGTTAAAAGTTACGAAAAGTCACTCCATCTCTGCTTCATTCCAGTTGACTGTTGGTCCTGATACGGAGGCTGAGCCAATAATAGTACAGATGGAAGTTGGCAACCGACATGCTCTCAACCGAGCTTTATGTCAAGTCCACGATTATTCGCCGTAACACACGTACCTACATACGTAAAAGCCACCAACGCCTGGTCAATTGCATATAGACAGCACGTGCTGCATCACGATAGGCACGTAGACTACAGCACTTGACCAATTCTCAGGTCCCGGGGATTATCTGCTTAGTGCTTTCTAGGGGGCAATGCTGTCATCCGGACAATTAAGTTCTAGAGGTCACTCTAGCCGTGCAAACTCATCTCATTTGAGGCTTGTCAATTTTCCTTTCGCTTGTTACAAACGAGCGAAAGAATTATGAACATGAGACTCAAGGGAGACTGCCCAAGAGATAACAAGATCTCTCTGCCCAATGCAGATCTCAGTTCTGATTACAAGCACCTTGATGAAATATGTGTTATTTCATGTGGGTTGGTATGTATGATCAAATATGGTTTCATGGAAGCAATTGATGAGCATCTGTGCGAACGTCCGACTTTGAATTTCTAAGCTGCGTCTTTCTTGACTGGTGAGGAAGAGCTTGTGTAAGTAAAAATGAAGCCAACCCACCTGTCTAGCTGATTCATCGTACAGCGCCATGGGGCAATAAGCCCTTTGGAGTCTGGACGCAATTCGTTGTCGCGCAGATAAGTAATCTGATAAAAGCCGCTGCGGCTTGCTAGGAGAAGGCAGGGATAGAAGCTGCTTAAGCTCAATGAAGAGATAGAACGGAGATGAAATACTATCTAGGGGGACTCCCTTGTAGGGCTAGTGCGGCTTCTCCCGATGTGGTGTGTGAGCCGTGGGAGCTCACAGCAAAAAAGCCAAAAAGAATTAAGCACTCTAAATCCGAAACACTTCGGATACCCGGCTCAGCGAGCCCCCACTTATTCTTTCGGATCCGGCACGGCGTAAACGGCACGTTGACCTGGCCAGGCTCTGCCCCAGAAAGATCGTCCTTACCCAGGCAAAGCCAAGACTTTGGCAGCTTGGATGAAGGAAACAAATCGACTACATGTCTGGAGAGGGGGTTTCGATTCTCGAAAACATCGAGATGGAACCGACGACAAGATTTTGAGTTAAGTATCGTTGACCGTCGCAACCAAATCTGAAATTGCCGTGGTTGAACCTTAACCTAATCCTTTGAGATGGTAAATGATACAATCCAGGGAGTGCGCTGATTTCAAAAAGTAACGTGCTCATTTACCCGCGTGGTTGACCCAATATTTGTCCACTACGCCGCATCCCATCCCTTTACCTCCCCGGGAAGTCTAACCAACAGAGTCACAAACATCAGACGAACCGCCAGGCGAAGTGGCGAACCGCCAAAGGAACCACTCTAGAACGCCGCCAAGGAAATGAAGGAGGAGGAACCAAATGAAGGGAGAGCAGGCAATATCCCGGTAACACCACTAGATCGTGCCTCGCGTGTCCACAAACAAGCAATTCTGCCCCTCACGTCACAACCCACGGGGGCCAAACCGGTGCGAGAGGGCGATGGGGCGATTCAGCGGATGCAGTGGCCCCACGAGTCCCGTCAACGTAGCAGGGATCTCGACCTTCACCGTTCCGGCCAGTCGGCACCATGATCGGTCTAGGTTGCATTGGGGCGGTAATCTCAACTCCAGGAGTAACGCAGGTATAAGACCTCAAGCCAGACTTGTGTGCTGAGAGGAGGAATACCGCTGTTTGTTGCATCCCACCAAGTTTCTTCTCTCCCTCGTTCAGGGCCTTACACTCTTTTGCATCACCACATTCATTCACAAACTCTAGTCACTCTTTTTCAGACTTTTTTTTTACACACTCTTTAAACCCTGAATCTGGAATTCATCATGAAGGGACTCATCCTCAGTACCGCTCTCGTCAGCGGAGCCATGGCCGCGGCCGGCCCCTACATGCCCTGCGGCGGCAAGGGATTCACCGGCCAGACGACCTGCGTGTCCGGTTACACGTGCACAGTCCAGAACGAATACTACAGCCAGTGCGTCCAAGGAAGCGCCGGCGGCGCCGTCAGCGCCCAGGCCCAGGCCACCACCATGAAGACATCGACGAGACGCTCTTGTAAGTCCAAACCGGCTTACGCCAGCGAAGTCGCGCCTCATGTGCCCACGACGACTAGCTCGCCTTCTTCGAACTCGGCCCCGGTCGTTGTCGTGTCATACTCCGCGAAGCCCGTTGACACTAAGCCAGCTTCATCGACGTCCACTCACGCCGCCTCCATCGTCGTCCCCGTCAAGTCCTCTTCGGCTGCTCCCGTCAAGTCTTCGGCTACTTCCGCCAAGCCCTCTGCCGCTGAGGTGAAGCCTACCACCACTGCTGCCAAGCCCTTGACTACCGCTGCTGCCGTCACCACCAAGGCTGCCTCGTCCTCGAAGGCTGCTGCCCCTACCTCCGCGTCCGCCCCTGCTGCGTCCGCTTCTTCAACCCCCGTCAAGAGCGGAAAGTTCAAGTGGTTCGGTATCAACCAGTCCGGTGCTGAGTTTGGTACCGGTGCCATTCCCGGTGTCGTTGGCAAGGACTACGTCTTCCCCGACACCAACTCCATCACCGTGAGTCAACGAGAACTTGTGAAGTAGACCATGGGCCTGGAAACCGACTTACGTGTGACAGACTCTCATGAACGATGGATACACGACCTTCCGTGTCAGCTACCTCATGGAGCGTCTCGTCCCCAGCGGTCTCACTGGCTCATTCGACGCCGCCTACCTCGCCGGCCTGACCAAGGCCATTGAACACATCACCTCCTCCGGCGGCTACGCCGTCCTCGACGCCCACAACTACGGCCGCTTCCAGAACAACATCATCACCGACACCGCCGCCTTCAAGACCTACTTCACCAACCTGGCAACGCAGTTCAAGTCCAACGCCAACGTCGTTTTCGACACCAACAACGAGTACAACTCCATGGACCAGGACCTCGTCCTGAAGCTCAACCAGGCCGCCATTGACGGTATCCGTGCCACCGGCTCCACCAACTGGATCTGGGCCGAGGGTAACTCCTGGACCGGTGCCCACAGCTGGACCAGCGTCAACGACAACATGAAGGGCCTGACCGACCCCCTCGATAAGACCGTCTACGAGATGCACCAGTACCTCGACAGCGACAGCAGCGGTACTTCCGCCGACTGTGTCTCCGCCACCATTGGTGTCGAGCGTGTCAAGGACGCCACCGCGTGGCTCCGCACCAACAAGAAGGTCGGTGTTCTCGGCGAGTTCGCCGGCGGCGCCAACGCTCAGTGCAAGGAGGCCGTCGCCGGTCTACTCGACTACCTCCAGGAGAACAGCGACGTGTGGCAGGGGGCGGCATTCTGGGCCGCGGGCGCGATGTGGGGGTCGTACATGTTCTCTTTCGAGCCCTCGACGGGCACTGGATACAACTACTACAACGAGTTGTTGAAGACCTACCAGTAGAGGGGGTGATATGATCTTCGAGGCCCAAGGTGGCTAGATCAACTCGGGGAGAAGTTGATTCCATTTCTTCTGTATAAAGTAGAGCGTTTTCAGAACATTCCAGGGCGGATGGTTGGGACTATGGCTGACGGCTTGAGATGTCGTGATGGCTCCAACCATCCAGGGGTTGGGACACGATGCGTGACCAAACTCCACAATCGCAACGCCGACCGACGGGAGACTCCAGCGCAGCCAGACATTTTCAATTCTTGTATTTAATAATTCCTAAATTCCTGTGTTGACAGGCAATTCGCTCCGGTGTTCATTTAGCGCCCCTTTTCACCCTTGATCGGATGTTCCCGGATATAGAAAGTGCTCACTCTTCCAAACACTCTTCAATGCTCATAAAAAGTGTCCTTAAATCTTTTCTGAGATCACACGAAGCACCAAAGTCCTTCACGGTGCAGATGGGATGGCTAGTGTCGCCCAGGCTACTGCGCGTTGGGATTGCCCATGCAGGTACAACCACACTACCGACCAATGACAGATTTTGTTCAAGAAACCAAACCAACAAAGTACCCAGCGAAAAGACAAGCTTCTAACAAAGTTCCTCAGGCTAGAGACCGAGGCCGGGTGCATCGTGTCGCCATGGCGCAACGGTCAGATTTGGTGTCACCGCGGGGGCTAAAAACGGGTATGCTGCCTGATGGTGGCTGAAGATCCCTGTCGAAGGCTCTAGAAACTAACCGTAAGCAATGTCGTGGTCCGAATCCCTTCAAAGTTTGGTTCAGGCAGAGTGGGCAACAGGCTCCCGCTGACGGTGGCACAGCTTCGGATGACAAGTATAAATGGCAAATGATGTTTCTGTCAAAGATACATTGACGGTCGCTATCGTCTTGAAAAATTAGGCCATCTTACCGCTCGTTGCAATCACACGCACAACTCACTCTCTGAGATCTGAACTCGACTGAAACAATCAAGATACAATTTTGTAAGAAACTTTACATATTCCATTCTCGCCATACATATGGTGTCTTTCAAAGTCGACGGAACCCAGGTGGACGATCCACCGTCCAAGGGCCCGCGACCGGCCCCACAATCGGCACCCTCCACGGCCTGGTCCGGCCCCCCGGGTAAAGCCAACATCCTCACCCGCCAACTCGCCGCTCTACCCCTTATCGCCCTCCTCTACACTGCCGCCGTGCCATTCACGCCAGTTGTATGGGTCCTCAACATTGACGGAAGCTCCCTCTTCGACCGCCTCTTCGCCGGCATCATTATGCTGTCGGCCTGCTATTTCCAATGGCGCATCGCAGGGCTAAAGTCGCCTCTCGCCGTCTTCCTTCCTGGTCCTAGCCATACGACGATTCGGAACGGACGCATTGAGACTGGATCGAGCATGGGATTTGTGTGGCATCCCAGCAATTACTGGCCTTATGTCATCTGTGAGGCGATGCTCTTGGGCGTTGCCGAATTAGGCGGTAACGAGTTGGTGAGACGGGGGATCGTGTGTGGCATCATTGCTGGGCTGTGGCTGATTGGGTATCATGCGACTCCTGAATCTACAAGACGATGGGCCTATGAGAACGTCAGGGGCTGGCTGTTTTGGATGGTGCTAGACGAGATGATCCGTGTTGGAGGCAGAAGCTACAGCGGGCGTCGCCGGAGATGAAATGGATAGCTCTAGGTTGAAAATTTGGCACCTTCAGCATCAAATGTATCGGATTTGTCCTCCACATCACCCTTACCATGCTACTTGTCTACTGGTACCTTTATCATGAGAAACACATTCAGTGGACGGCTCAGGGCAAGTTCCCTGAGTTGCACGTACCCAAAAAACATACATAAAAAGGGGCTCGCTTTCCGTAGCCGGAATTCAAGCGGATGCTTACATCAGCCAGTTGGGTCGCATCCGTGCCGAAATTGGGGGCCCACATGTCGGCCTACCCCGCCACCTAAATCCGATTACCCCAACCGGGCCGCGGTGGTTCCTGGATTTTATTTCGCAAACCCCCCACACCCGTTCCTCTATTGCAGTTGCGCAGCGATCACGGCCTACAGCTAACAACCTTACGGAGTCATTGAGCTTGATCAATAAAGCAAACTCGCCTTCTTAGCTTTGTCGTCCAAAGCTTGCGTCTGAGGAATCATCGTATCAGATCGTGAGGCGCAACTGAGCCTCCCGAAAGTCACTCGGCAAGAGCCCCATGTGGTGACTGATCCGCGTGTCCAAGTGGACATGGACTCTTTCCTGAAGGAGCAGGTGCCATCGCACAAGACCAACGACGAGATTAAGACTTCTTGGCAAACCACAAGTCACTCTTTCTCTCGTCAAGAGCAGAACGATACATCAATGAAGATCCGCAATGAGATGACGTTGCGGCGGGGGAGGAGCAATCATGAGGTCAGAGACGCAAGGTCGGTACTACCTTACCTCAATGACCGCGTCGCGTCTACTGTTCAATTACTTATCCATCAACAGTCTCCCCCGTCGTCTGCTTTCTTCTCTTGCTTTGCTGGCTTCCGCGAGCTTCTGCTGGTGGCTGGTTCGAACGTCACCTGTCAACTTCCATTCAATCTTGGGCGACATGCAGTTCCGCGATGGCAACAGTGGCCTCCAGGCCGTCCTGGGAGCCACCCTCGGTGCCTTCATTGCCGGCCCAGTCGTGGCGGCGTCGTGCAGCCCGTACACGCCCTTCACGCCAATTGATCCCCAAAACTGGGTCAACCCGGACAACATGACTTGGGGTGACTTCATCCCGCCTCCAGGCACGAATTGGTCGGACCCGGCGCGCAAGGGCTCCAGCCGCAACTTTAACATCGCCCTCGTCGTCGTCGACTACCCCGACAGACCATTCGTCATCACTCAGTCGGCGCACTCGACCATCTTCAACAACCCGCAGCCCGCAGGTGCCGATATTCCTCGGGAGAACGTGCCGACCTTCTATCGCGACCTCCTCAACACACCGACTGAGCTGAACAATGGCCACACCCTTCATGAGTACTGGATGGAGGACTCAGTGGGCCGCTTCGGAGTTGATCTGACAGCTTTCGGCGCGTACCAGCTCTCTGGCAATGGCTACCAATACGGAATCGATGGCGGCTTTAATCCCGGCGCCTGTCCTGAGGGGGAGACTTGTGATCTGAACATTCGCACCGATGCGCTTGCTGCCTGGCGCGCCGAGGTCGGAAACGCCACTGCCGATGCATTTGAGCTCGTTTTCATCCTCTCTGCCGGCCAAGACGAATCTTCCACATGGCAGGAGTTTGGCGAGATGAAGTTCAACGGCCCCGAGGACGTACCGGACGAGTTTGGCCCGCCGAAGAAGGCCAACAGCTCGCAAACAAACTATGCGCGCACGCGTTACGTCCCTTGGACATCCTGGGCGGCGGCGTCGACTCTCTGGCCCAACGCCGGTGGCGGCTCATCCACTCAGGGCGAGAGCTCTGGTATGGCCGTCTACGCCCACGAGCTGAGCCACTTGCTCGATATCGGCGACAACTACAACAACCCATACGGTCTCCCCCTGCGCAGAGCCTACACAGGGCCGTGGTCCATGATGTCGCGTGGTTCGTTCAACGGTCCCGGTGGTCCCCATACGCGCTGGCAAATCCCGGCGCTGCAGGGTGCGTCGATGGGCTCATTGCACACGCTGCGCGACAAGTTCCAGCTCGGGTTGATTGACAAGACTGATATTTTATGGCTGTCTCGCGAGGGGTTGGCAACCTCTGGAATCGCTGTTGCTAATCTGGTTGCTCGGTCTGTCGATCCGGGCGATGGATTGATGGGTGTCCGCATCATCATGGACGGCGACCGGTCCCCAACCTGCAACATCACTACTGAAGTGCTCTGCGACGGCGGTAGCTGGGACAACTACGATATTGAAGTCGTGGACCGCATGGGTTCGGACTCTTTCCAGCCCGATTCCGGCGTCCTGCTCAGCAAGTCCAAGAACGTCGATAACCAGCCCTTCCAGTGGGTCATTGACGCGAACCCGGAGGACATTGAGCTCATCGACTTTTACCGACCCAACGGCTCCGTGGCGATGATCACCCTCGGCGATTATCGTCAGCTCGCCGATGCGCTCTTCCACGCAGGCACGAACTCGGGCAGCGAGTTCGAGTTCATCGACGTGCCCAACAGCTTGCATTTCTACATCGTCGACCGTCATCGCGATGATGAGGGTATCCTCTCATACACCGTCGCCATTCGCTCCCTGACCGGTGAAGGCGGCGCGAGCACCCACGACGTCTCGCTGGAGAACGGCGCTGTGACGGGAGCCAAGAACGGCACGGCTACCAGCCAGGGCGTCACATGCTCATTCCAGCTGACCAACAGCGGCACCTACGTCGCCGTCGATCCCGATGCGGCCCAGCACCCCGAGGATGTCTCTGCCTTCCTGGGTTCAGACGTCTATAGGCTGAGCGCCGAGGTTGAGGGTGCTGGCTGGCGTGTGGAGTTGCCCAACGCTCTCGTCACGGCCAAGTTCGGCGAGATCAAGACGGCGTACGTTTCGGTCGGCGCCGCGTCCGACGCGGCCAGCACGGCAGTGGTGACGCTGAAGGCGACTTCGGAGTCTGATCCGTCTGTTGCGGCGACAGCGCAGTGCCAAGTGACCAAGTCATGAGGGTTTTACTTACGCCAGGGAAAACATGTATACCGGCATTCTTTCCGTTTCGAACATCGTTCATCGAATATTTACCTAATACGACGTTTCTGAAGTTTCTCATGCATGATCGAGGCCCTTGGGCCAACATGGGGCTCTGCCGTGACTCGATGCAATGCAGTCCCGCTGCGGGGCCGCTTAGGGCTAATCACCCCGTTCCCACGCCCGAATCTTCATCAAATCATCACGATCAATAGCCCAGATCGTCTAGTTGGTTAGGATGATACGTTGTGGTTCTTCTATACAGCGATCCGTGTTGACGGCGGTTCGAATCCGCCTCTGGGCATTGAAACCTTTTGCCGTTTGGTGATGTTACTCGAGCTGTGATTTTTGAGAGTTGGCTGGAAGGCTGGGCAGTTGGGGGGCTGTGGTTGGAGTTGGCGTGAGACCTCATGTGAAATTGAGCCCTATGTGGCTAGTAAGGTATGACAACGAAGCAAATCCCGCTGTTATCGGCTACTAATTGACCAATTGAGCGATTGATGAGAAGTTGACTGACAAGCCGATCAAGTTTTGATAATGGCTGTCCAGGCACATACATGTAGCTAGATGTCTTGTAAAGGCGTCTTGAGTTGTCCCCAATTACCCCTCACTCCACGTGCATCTGCTTCTCGATATAGCAATACCTTGCAGTTTATTTGCCGCGCGATTGATACTTAGTAAACAAGCTTAGTCTTCCAATGTGCATGACGTGCGCATCCCTCGAATTTGCGCCATCTCCGCGCGTACGCCCCGGGTTCCAGCGCCGGCAACGGGCCCAAACCAGGAACCTCGAAGCCTTCGGACATCACCGCTACCCCGAGAGTATGTCAAGTCAATCTCATTTACCAAGCAAGCAACTAACCTTTGAATCAGAGCTGGGTCTGAGCTTGATTCACCATGCCGTCCACGAGTAGCTTCAGCGAAATACCCACAATAGACCTCTCCCTCGCCCAAGACCCCGCAACAGAAGCCGACTTACTCAACGACCTACGCCACGCTCTCACCAGGGTCGGCCTCCTGTACATCATCAACCATGGAGTTCCCGAACACACAATTTCCGATGTAGTCGATGCACTGCCAAAGTTGTTTGCACTTCCACCAGAAGCAAAAGCCGAGATCGCGCTGAGCAATTCACCGCACTTTCTGGGTTACAGCGGTGATGGCACGGAGACGACGGGGGGGAAGAGCGATCGCAGAGAACGGGTTGAGTTTGCTACGGAGTTACCCAGTGGGTTGGAGCAGGGTTCGCCGCTGAGGGAACGACTGAAAGGGCCGAATCAGGTGAGAGTTGCTGGCTGTCTTTATGCGTATTTCTTGTGGCTAGTCCTCTGATCAGTTGCAGTGGCCGTCTGCTTACCCAGCGCTACGTCCTATTGTTGATTCGTACATCTCAGACATGACCAATCTAGGGAACCGCTTCCTTGTCTTGGTAGCCAAAGCCCTCTCCCTCCCGCCAGAGACCTTTCTCCCCTACCTCTCGGACCAACACCGTCTGAAGCTAGCTCACTATCCCAGTGTGCTTCCGGAAGGCGGAGCAGGCGCTCAAGGTGTCGACCCCCACAAGGACTCCTCCGGATGGTGGACCTTCCTCCTCCAAGCCTCACCGCCACACATCAAGGGGTCACAAGCCCTCCACAAGACGGGCGAATGGATCGACGTACCAGTACTCCCGGGCTCCTTCGTCGTCAACATCGGTCAGGCATCTGAGGTGGTTACGAATGGAGTGTGTAAGGCTACGACTCACCGCGTGCTATCGGGTCATCCTGAGAGGTTCAGCGTGCCGTTTTCCCAAGGTGTGAGGAGAGATCTCACCAAGAAGGAGGCTGTAGGGTCTCTGAGGGAGCATTTTGCCAGGCCCGAGATTCGGGGGTTGGTGGCGGAGTCGGAGGAAGGGAGGGAGGTTGATTCGGCGTTTTTGAAGGGGAAGTATGATACGTGGGGCGAGAGTCAGTTGAGGACGAAGGTTAGGAGTCATAGGGATGTTGGGAAGAAGGTTTACGCGGATGTTTTTGAGAAGTATGTTAATGATGATTGATGACTTTTTCCGTCGTGCACCGACAGCAGTATAGCTTGAGCATGATTCGATATCATCAAATGTTATAGTGGCTGCTTATGGTTTATTGAGCGTGCTCATTTGTCACGGCTAGGGGAAGGAAGGGTGGCTTGCGGAAAGGATATCCCGCTTCGAGATCGCAGTTTTCTAACTTGGCCACGTTACCTGAGACCCGTGTGGCTCCAAACCTTGATTACGTTGGAATCCTCTTGCATATTATCGTCTTGTTCTCGTGGTAGGTAAGGCAGGCGACAATGCTGTGTTGTGGACTTTCGCTTTATCAAGAACTTCAAATCCTTGCCAGCAAATCGTTGAGCGGCTTATCTATTGTGCGGTGTGCTCGGAATAGTGGCCGTTCTCTCAAAATGACCTCTCAAGTCCTTGAAGTACAGTTCCTCTGGTCACGATAGCTTTAGCCATGGTTTGGCTGGTCTGAATCTCACGAGCAACGCTACCTGTAGAAGAAGCTTGACAGCTCCGACTCAAGCTGTCTTGTCAACATCTATGTAAGTCCTTGATTTAATAGAGATTTTACGATCATGATATAACGCATTACAGAAGGATACTGGATGAAAGACCGACTTATTTGTACGCCCGCCTTATTGTTGGTCGTATGATCTTTGATTACAAGCGACGTACTCGGCGCAGTGTAACATATGCTGTGATCCGTGGGATTGGGGACTTGGGGTGGCCTTGTGATAGGTGCCACTTGCGCGAGCGCCAACTTGCCTGTTAGTTTTCTTTCTCTTTGTAGGGGCCATAGTCCCGTATGGGAACGCCGTACGTACATGTAGGTATCAGCTTGAACGAGGTTCAACGTAAAATTACGGCTGAAAGAAACATATTAAGGCCTGGTGTTACTATGAGCGTACGTTGATGTAGTAGTTCCATACCATTGGAAAATAGATTATGAACTATCTTACGTACCTGGACGGGGTTAGCGGAAAATGCATAAGTCATGACTTCCGTCCTCCCGTATTGCGCTTTTCCCATAGACTTATGGCTTATAGAGGGATACGTTCGAGAGAACTAAACGTTGTAGGTTATTAATATTAGGAGGAAACATGAATGATTCATATATCTATATTAGACCAATTCATTGAGAGATGATCGTAAAGTCGATCTCTTCTGAGTTGGCTCTTACTTGGGATAGTGCCAAGTTGGACTATTCCTTAGGCACCCGCGGGTGAAGTTGCACAACACAGACCATGCTGTGCAACCGCATGACAGGGGAGGTTGAAATTTATGGTCTGATGTGGAAGAGCGAAATATCGAGTATGCGTGAGCTGGGAAATGCCACTGATTCGGAAAGAGGATTGCAACCGGATCACATGTTTCTGTCCCAAAAAGGAAGTCAGAAGTACTGCTCAAGGTCATGAATGGGTCTAGAGAGAATCAAGTACTTCAAGACAGCGGCCAAGCGTAACGAGATTGCAGGGCCTAGACAAGGAAACAATAAGAGAGCTCAATGACTAAACTTCAACCAGAGATGAGCGAAGAACAAAGAGAGAAACAGGGAGCTAGAATTCAAATACATGTAGCAGACGTGAGGAAGAATAGCTGGCAACAAAGTAAAGCCAGCCTGAAAGTTTGCGAACTCTCGAGATTCGATTCTCGGAAGACCAGAAAGCAGTCGGATGCAACATCGGCACCGGCTCATCTTGGCCCGCGATGACAACAAACTGGAACTTGGTCTAGGTGTGCTCGAGACTGAGACTGGTGACAGAGATGGCGTCTTGCTCCGTATCCGAGCCTGTGTACCAAGTGAGGTGTTCAGTAACTGGATCGAAATCTTCGCCGTAACTCGCTCAAGTGGTCCTTTACTGATCGGATCGTGTGTGAGAACAGCTCTTTTGAATCCTGAGGAAGTCAGTTTCGGCTACGCTGTCTAGCTGTGGCTCAATCTTGAGGGACACAGAAAAGTTTCTGGGATGCTTCTTTCTACCTTGTTCAAGACTTCTTCATCTACCTTACCCCATATACCTTCGGTTACAAAAGGCGGGCCCACTCAATGTGGACAGCATTAACCACAACCCATATCTCGTCACACCTTCACCTTCAGTCGTAATACTTGGCTTTCACGCCTCTCACAATCTCCTGCTCAGAGACCTCGCTTCTAGCTTGGTTGCGATTGACTCCAGCCCTTACCCTGGCCTTCACCTATTCACCGGCTGTAAGTCCAGTCAAAGCCGCGTTCTCGTTCTCGTTGTAGTCAAGTCTTTTGAGAACCTTGCTCTGGACTGGTCTCAGCTCAAGACTGTCTTCAGGCCGTACGAAGTAAAGTACACCTAGGCGATCAATGCCCGCCCGATCTGGGGGAGGGGCAACGACGCGATGGATGCTACTTTTCAGGAACCCATTGCTGAGAAAGTCCAGCGCATCGGCCACATTTACAGTGATACTACCATCGTATGGCTTGACCCTGAAATATTGTCAATACGACTATCATAGGAGCCAGCACTGTTGTGCTTCTCCACGTACCATTTCCAACTACCATCTTTCCCTCGCACCTGGAGAGCTGCGACAGGTTGCCTGAAAAGAAGAGTTAGACTTCCGAAGTCAGTGTGACCTTTGACCCAAACGTTATCCAGTCTCTCGTTGGTGTGCTCATCTCGCGCGTGGTACTTCATGTATCTTAAGTGACAGGCCGACAAAGCCTCGTCGTAGCGATGTCGGGCAGCGAAATGGTCTTCTGGTAGCTCTAGGACAATGGCAAAAAGTGTAAGGAGCTTTTTCACAATGTCTGCCCTGTTTTCGTTGATCAACTCGGGCTGTGGACGCTCGTAGGCAGGACTGAACTTTGGGATGTTGAAGATCTCGGTGTTGTCAAAAACGCCGGGACGGATTTCCTGGGTAAAGAAATTGAGCACGTCTTACACAATGATATTAGAAATACTCACCCTCAAGCCGAGAGTTTTGTAGCCATTATAGCCACCGTTTTCTAAGTCGGCACGGTACTTCAGCTTTTCTTCAGTGGGTAGCTCGAAGACAGACTTCCCAATCGCAAATTGGCGGTCGACATCTCCTCGGCTCAAGCCGAAGTTGACAATGTAGAAGAAGCCGATGTTCTGAATGGCATTAAAGAGCTGTTTCGCGAGTGCTTCTTTACCCCCTGGCTGGTCAAACTTAGAAAGATCAAGCGTAACCAAATCTACCCACTCGACTGCGGATGTATTCAATAAGCTTCAAATTACATGGAAAACATTAACAACTGGTATGCTCATGTTCGTATTTAGTCTCAGGGACTTGCTCGAACACGGGAAGAGTGTCATGCCCACGAGTGTCATGCCCACGAGTGTGGGGTACTGGAATTGTTTGCACCGTTGTAGTCATTGCTGAAGTTAGACCTGGGGTGTTCGAGCATATGATTGAGTGGATCTACGGCGTTGATGCGGACGGTCTACCGTCTGGACTCTTACCAGCCCGAAACTCCACATCTCAGTGGAATATTCACTATCTTATGTGCCGTCAGCAACTCGTCTCCGCACTCGGTCTCTTTGATGGAGTTGGTGTGAGATGGCCGCATCTCGCCATCGCGGGGTATGATTGCGAATGCAGGGGTCTTCGACGGACTTCGTCCGCTGAGAGAATACATCTCTCCCATCAGAGACACATGATCCAATGGCTAGTGTCGCAACCCTAGCAATCCAATGAACCCCCACGAAAGGATTCACGGTAAGAGATGCCATGGTGAAGACTTATCACAGAAGCTCTTCCAGGAGACTCAAATGCCGCTGCCCTGCTTGACTTGGCACCCTTGACATAATCTATGACCAGCCAATAATGGCACACAATGCCCCCCTTATCCTCATTGGTCGCGATTCTGAAAAGAATGGTATGATCGGTAGATGTATGCACGCTTGGCTTATTTCCGTCAGACGTAGTAGCTTTGAGTCTTGTGAAGTTCTTGGCGGACAGTGTATCAATCTTGACACCACCCTCAAAGTCCAACGCCTCACACTTACTTCAATGCCTCTGCGTCTTGAGCATGCAATTTCTGTTGACTTCTTAGGAGATCAGATTCCTGTCATTTTGCAATGTCCGACACGAGAAACATGCCTAACGGCGATGGAGCCGTCAAAGACGGCCTGACGTTTGCTCGGCGCGGCGAGCAGATTGAGGAATCAACGAGCGGAGATATTTCCGGCTTTGATGCCGAGCGAATGAGAGCTAGGTCTCTACTCACAGCCGATGAGGAGAAGAGGCTCATGCGACGTGTCGATCTGAGGATCATGACAATATGATCCTTGCTCTTTCTGATGAAGAACATCGACTCCGACAATATTTCAAATGCAAGAATCATGAATAAGGGAATACCAAGAAACATCATGACGCAGCTGAATATGACTTCTGGCGAATACAACTTTTGACGGTCTTATACTATGTGAGAGCCGCTTATAATCTACAGACTCTCCAGCTGACTGGTCCAGATGCCCTACGTTGTCCTAGAAGCGCCGTCGAATCTTTTGCTAAAGCGACTCAAACCGAGTGCTTGGCAATCGAGAATTATGATTTCTTGGGGTATTGCGCTTCTCTGTCACGTTCCCGTCACAAAAAAATGCGGCATCTATGCGACTAGATTTATCCTCGGTGCAGTAAGTCATTTTGATGGATCTCATTCAGGTGAAAGGATATTTTAACGTTGGGTAATAGTTCGAAGCAGGCATGTTTCCAAGTGTAATCCTCCAGATAACGTACTGGTAAGATTTACCTAACAGCTACGCCAATCGACCGTTTGAATGACATTGTAATAGGTACAAGGCCGGATGAAATGTCGATTCGGCTGCTTTACTTCTGTGAGTACCTCCTCAGCCCCGTGTAGTCGCTAAGCAAGGTCTGACAAGTGTGGCAGATGTACTAGGGAATCTCTCCGGGATATTCAGTGGTATTCTCGCATTTGAATTCGATACAGTTTCTGGATCAAGAGGATTATCAGGCTGGCAGTGGTAAGAAATAACGGAGTCTTTCGGGCTCTTTTGCTTGATGAATGCTGACAACGGAATCACATAGGCTATTCCTTGTGGAAGGGCTCATAACCCTCGTTCTAGGCACAGCGGTCTATTTTCTACTGCCCGACTGTACGGTTGAATCCCTTTGAACTAGGTGTCAGATGTCTGTAATTGTAACGCTCTCTTGTTCTAGTCCCCCCCACTGCGAAGTGGTTGACCGAGAAGGAGAAGGCATTCATCCAAGCACGCCTTCCGCCCAATGCCCCGAGAGCTGAGGAGATGAACTTCAACTTCAGTGAAAATTTGGACTCGCTGAAAGATCGACGTTTGTGGCTCTTCACTCTCATATGGCCTACCTTCACTGTCGGTACATCTGGTGTCCGTTTCTATTAGCCAACGGTCATCGCCAATCTCGGGTTTACAACGATAGCCCGAGCTCAGCTACTCAATCTGCCGATCTCACTCTTGTCCATCTTTGTCATCGGAGTAACAGGCTTTTTCGCCGACAAGGGAATCATACTGCGACCCCTCTACCCCTTGGGTGTCTTCGCTGTCGTAATTGCGTGTTACGGAGTGTTCGTCGCCTACCCTTCCAACGGTGTCGTTTATACGGCAACTCTCGTCGGCAACGCCTCCACGTCTGCCTTCTTTCCTCTTATGTGGCCTTGGCGCGTGCAGACAACCTCGCGAGCTACAGGGTCAGCCTTCAGCATTGGCTTTGTCAACAGCTACGGTCAAATCGGAGGTGCTATTGGGCCTCAGATCTTTAGATCCAAGTACGCACCGCGTTATCAGACAAGCTTTGCGGCAACCATGGCTTTAGTTGTGTGTTGTGCCATTGTCACGCTGATTACATGGTGGGTTACGAGGAAAACTGAGTCCGATACCCGTCGTCTGAAAAGAGCTAGAGTTCGTGCTGAGAGGGACGGCCTGGCTGTGTTGGATGATGTCGTGGACCAAGATCTGAACAAAAAGCGATCCAACGACGAAGAAAGCGCCTAGTTTAGGGATTTTACTGTTGAAACATCTAGATTTGCGTTGGAGATGGCTTTCACACTCCGTCTGTGGCAGTGATAGCATTGCAGTAACCAGGACACTCACTGCCTTGACAGCCGGAGGTCGACTTCTCCAATTCTGCTGGCACCGGTCAGCGAGGTCAAGTTGCGCTTCCGTATCTTTTCACACGCTTCAATTGTGTACAATTGTATTGACATGGCTACTAACATACATTGAAATTAAATTTGATCATTTTTAACCTCCCGTAATAAAGTCGCTTATTGGGAAACGTTTGGTTTCCTGCCAGCTCTATCGCACAATTCATTATCGTCATACCGGAGACTTGTTCACTATGGACGATATTGACTCAAGAGACAAGTGCCGAGCCTTTGGTGCGCTGGCCCTCTTAGGGGACGGTATCATTTCGGTGGTTGAACCAGACCGTTCATCGGACCGAGATCTGCGTGACAGAGGTTTGATCTTCGAAGAGGTGCATCTCCAGAGCTGACTTGCGCTAGGTATACAAGCGACGAAAACACCGACATCGAGTTCTGCGAGTGACCAGACGTAAACCCACAAAGCCTCAGTTGAGATGTAATAATTAGACTAGGCCTTTCCGAGGGAGAAAAGTTTGAAAAGAAAGAAATCTTACAAGTAATGTTGTTGGCTGTCGCAAAGTGAACCAAGACTTGAATCCTTAAAGCGCTGACAGCAGTGAGACTACATGCTCAACGTCATTAGCAATCTGAAAAAACTGTTTATACGCCAAACTTACAATAAACCGACAGAGAACATCATGGTTACTCCTATCTTCTTCTTCAGCCCGAGGTTCAGTTTGTAAAGCTGCGTGAGTGGTAGAATCAACATCCAAATGTCCAAGAGGATGTTGAAGCCAACGTGGGTCAAAAGGAGCTTGTTGAAGTTCATGCAGACGCCTGCTTGTTCTCCGTCCCAGCCAAGCCAGTATTTGTTAAGTGGACGACATTGAGTGAACGTCAGAATGAGATACAAGAATAACAATAAGGCATTGAAGCCTTGTGTGGCCCATAATACTCGGCGGAAGCGGGGAGATGGAGATATACGAAGGTAGAAGAACAGGATAGATGCCTTGATTGTACTCAAACCAGTGATGTAGAAGATCTGAGTGCTAAAAAGAATCTGAGCAATCGTTAGCTAAAGGAACTTGTTCTAAAGATATTGCCTGGCTGCCGAAGGTTCAATGGTTGTCCCTGGTACCGCGTGCGAAATGTTGCTCGAATCTTACCTTGAGAAATTCGGTGCTTTTGTAAGGTTGAAGAGCCCAGATGTCTCTTACAAGGCCAATGGCTAGTACTGCAACTAGTGTGAGCTCATTGAAATTTGGAGGCATTAATTACAATTTGTACTCACGTCGATATACAATAGGTACCAAAGCCTTCGCGCATGCCTGGTTGGAGATTAGAATCTGCACAACAGCTTGAAAGCTCAGAGTCGGACTTACGAAACCGACGAAGACGCAAACATCATCAGCACCCCAAGGTGATGGATTGACAAACTTGTTCACAATCCGTATGCACATGAAGATGACTGGTAAAATGAACAGAGTGCCTGTGAGAAATCAGGGTGTGGCTGTGTTGTCGGTCACTGGAAAGCCGCAGTTTGCCCAAGTCATATTTGCTACGACTTTAGCACTGTTAGAACCTGATGATACTTGTAGAGCAGTCTGATTTCCTATTCACTGAGACCCTCTTTGACTGTGCATCCACTCTTAACACAGGCCCCGACATCGTCGCTGAAGACCGGATCCGCGCAAAGACATGTCTGGTTCAACCCGGTGCATGGTGAATGAGGAAGTGCATCAACTATGCAGGTGACCTACGTCTGTTAAATCCGGCCATTATTGTGAGGGGATCCGGAAGTTCATACTGCGCAAGGAGGATAATCGGAGATGCTAGGAATGGCACCAGCTGCGATTGTGATGCTGCATAACAGGACAGCGAATAGGTTAAGCGTCCTCATCTTTACTCAAGACAGCATGATAAATGAAACATTAAGCACTCAACAACCGCTGAAGCTTATCCGAAGAAAGAAGGTTTGGAATATAAGAAGCCACAAATTGTGGAAGAATGGGAATCTTAGGGAGATTCGCGTGGCGATGTTTAAGCCCTGCTTTCTTCCATCCAAGCAATGACGAGATTGGTTTCATCACATTAAACACAGCGGCTCAGATGTGAAAGAAATCGATGGGCATTAGATCGTACCGGGCTTGTGGAATGCGGGCGGTCGCTCTATGTTTCCAATGGCTCGGCTTGCTTGCGAACGGGAAGATATGCAGACGGCTTCTCTGATGCAAAGCCATGTGGCTGTGATCGACCACAGCTGAGGATCTGGACGCGCTTGAAAAGACCGTTGGACCTGGCTCTCTGTTCACATGTCTTTTGTTGAGGCGGCGTATCATCCGCCTTGGCTTGGTGGCGTTCCTGGTCTATGCCCAATGCAGGTCCGGAATGTTGATGCCAAATTTCGACAGAACTACCCAAGTTGGCCATCGAACCTATCATCACTGCATCAATCCCATCATCAAACAGTAGCAGACCAATCTTCTAATTCATAATATCATTATTCACATCACCAGCACAAGTATTGAAGGTGTCAATAGAAACCTATTTGATCGTGTATTTGTGTGACCTAGGTCTCCTTCAGGATATCGGCAGCCTTTTCAGCTACGGCATACATAGTTGCCTGCAGATGGCAGGCTGGAATCAACGGAATGATACTGGCATCAATCACTCTCAGCCCTTGGACGCCGTAGACACGAAGTTGTGGGTCCACAACGCCACCATGCTCCAATGGTTGCAAACTCGCTGTTCCACTGGGGTGCGCAAAGCTGGCAAAAAGTGAGTTCCTAACGGCTTCGGCGATGGCCTCATCAGATGTAACGTTGAAACCAGGAGAGATCTCGACGGCCTCCCTAATCGCCAAAGTTGGAGTGTCCCAGACTTTGCGGAAATCCTTAACACTGAGGACCGCGATATCGATATCAATCGGGTTTTGGAGTGTACCAAAGTCAATGATGGGCGGGTTGGCAGGGTCAGGATTGATCGAGCTAATCTTGACGGTACCACGAGACAGAGGCTTCTGGAAAGCAATGGCGCCACCAGAGAAGCCCCCGAAAGGAATCTCCAATACGCCCGCCTCTGGGTTCCGGAACAGCTTGGCGAGAGCTTCACGCTGAGCGAGGAAGCCCTCAAGAAGCTCAGGGTGCTCTGAGTAGATCTCCGGAAGGAAATCAAGCGCGTTCTGAGCTTCGACGGACGCTGATAGGGTCTCGTACTCCGGTGTAAGATCCTGGAGAGATCTGAAGATGATGTTGTTTCCACGAGCGTGAGTGAAGGGCCCAGTTCGATTGGCAAAGTACTCGGCCTCAGACGCGTTGAAGAATGCCGGATCGTTCATGGCCTCGCTACCGAGCTCGGGAGGGTTACCGTACGTGTACAACATCAACATCCATGCGTGGTCCTGGTAGTTGCTACCCACACCAGGGAGGTCGGCGACTACGTCGACATTGAGAGACTCCAGCAGCCCAGCGGGGCCGATGCCACTTTGAAGCAGGATTCTCGGCGTCTGAACGCCGCCGGCAGCAAGTACAACCTCCTTCTTCGCCTTCACCGATGTGGTGGCGTTAGTTTCGCGTGAGATGATGTTGACACCGACAGCTTTCTTATCCTCGAACTCGATCTTCGAAGCATAGTGCTTCACAAGGAGGTTGAGATTCTTGCGAGTTTCGGCGATAGGCTCATAGTATGCTGTTCGCGAGGTCGACCGAGTAACGTTCTTCGGGTCGTGATTTTGCGGGAGTTGAGCCAGGCCAACGTTGTTCCCACCAGCACCGTGGTCATCGAGTACGGGAACACCAATGTCCTCAATCCATGCCTTTCTTTGAAGATCTGTAAAACTGTCATTTTAGTCATGGCCTTGTGGATTGAAGTCTAAGAAGCAATAAAAGGGCCTCAAGATTGTACGTACCTCTGTCGGGCCATTGCCATGAGGGGAAGCCGGCCTGGAGAGGACCATCGCCATAGGTGCTTGGGTCGTAACTGAAGTTGTACTTCTCGACATATTCGGGTGCGGGAAGAGTAAAAGTCGATGACTGGGCAATGAAGATTAGAACAACTCGATCAGCATTATTTTCACCATCGATCTTGCACACCTTCTTGAAATAGTGGAAGAGGCTTTCCCAGTTCCACCCCGGGTTTCCTAGCTCCTCCCACGCATCGTAGTCGGCTTTCGAGCCGCGATCAAAGGCCATGCCATTGACGGTGGACCCGCCTCCAACTACTGTTCCAGTCTGGACGCCAGAAGTCCTATTGTTCAAGCCGGGTTGTGGGATGGACAAGAATTGAATCAAATCGTTGGGGTGCAGATTGGAAGCGTAGTAGGGGATAGCTACGTCCCAAGAGACATCGAAGTCTCCATACTCGACAACCAAGACGGTTACTGTGAGAAATAAGGATCAGCAATTGATCAGCACGCTCTTCTAACACCGTACCATGCACTTACCCTCTGGGTCTTCGGTAAGTCTGTTGGCAACAACCAGGCCACTCAAGCCTCCGCCTACAATCACATAGTCGTAAGAGTCACGGAGATCCGTCGTGTTCCTTCTGGCAAACTTCGCAGCCGCTGGCGCGGCAATTGCAAGCTGAGTTTGGCTTGAGACAAGCGCGATCAGAGCCGCAGTTTTCAGACCACGAATGATAGCCATTGCTGGAAAATCCAAAGAGTCGGCAGCCTGGATGACAGGACGCTCAGCAATCGAAAGAAACCCTTTCTCGAGACCAGAGGGTCCTGCCAGAAACTTTTTAAAGGCTCGGACCCAGCGGATTGCGGTTAACTCATCCCAGTTCATTGCCTTCGGGCTACTGCACAAACATCGCCTAGTCCAATTCATCGCATATTGTTCAACGGTGCGCTTCTACGCGAGAACCCCGCCGAGTTCAACACACCTTGTCGTCGACGGGTCATCGGTCAGGATTATTTGAGTGCAGACTGCTGAGAGCCGGGGAGCGGCAGATGTGGCAAAGCCATCCGATGCAATGGGTTCCTGTCCCGCGGTCCTGTGCGTTCCCATAGGGCAGCTCGCAAAAGGAATATCGCGGCCCCAGTGCGACACCCTGGACGACACATGGGCTAAAATCGACATACGCCAGGGCCCGGCCGGCCGATGGGACGGCCCATGTTCTCCAAGTAGCCACATTATCCAGCCGATGTGACGCTGTCAACCATTCTTCTCGAAGCTGTAAGCACTAAGGATATTAACTCGCCTGTCTTTGATGTTGCCATCTGAGATTGCGATGTTTGACCACCATCCCAGGCTGGGTTGACCACAGAGACCAAGGCAGCGGTAGGGTACGAAGTGTTGTATACGAGAAAAGTGCTGCGAGCTCACAGTGTAAATGTGTCTATTGAACTAAATGCAAAGGAAGGGTGTCTCCACTCTCACTGCATTGCGGAAGTGCTACTTGCCCCGGACTTGGGCGGTTTCTAATGAATACTTGGAGTGTCCGCAAGCCTAAATCTCTGAGATCTTGAATCCACTAGGGCATTTTTGCTGAAAACCCCCCTGGGAATCGTACTCAAGAGCCGCGGCTTGGATCTTGCTAACATTCTTCTCTCCATAGGCCTATAGCGGGTTCTGTGACTCGTCCGCGTAGTTGAGGTATAGCCAACCCTCTAAAAAGTTACCGTCCTTGGCGAATTCAATCAGACTATCATACCACTCCTGCAAGATGCTGAACCCGTCCTCCACATGCTCTTTCTCTTTTATGTGTGCAACAGCAAGGAATGTGATGCAGTTCCTACGCAACCGGTCTACTCCGAGAACGTTGCCGCCTCTTTCCTTGCTCCGTTTGGTTTAGAGTGTAGGAAGAGCTTGTGCAAAGCACATGGTGCTGAAGCCATTGGCAGGAATTGTCGCATTGAGTTTGGTGATGCATTCAGCGTGAAGCTCGGCTGCTTTTGCCAGGATTTCCTTATTTTTCTTGAACGTAGCCGATAGCCACTTGTTACTGAGAAGAAGATGGTCAGAACCAAATGAAGATATGCGGGGTGCTCGGCGTGGACATAATGACTTACTGATACGAGAATGGCGATTTCATGTTCTGAGCAAGACTGGCTACACTTTGGCTTTGTACTGTGCTAGCCACGGCTGGTATCTCCAGAACTTTTGCCAGCATCGGTGGACTAGCCACCCCTTTCGTGTTGCACATTATAAACGTAAGCATATTTGCTCTCAAACTTGGCTGCCAACCCCACATCATTGCATAAGAAGTGTCTAGATCCTTCTCAACATTGTCAACGTAGTTGACAAAATTCTCGATGCTGGAAGAGGTAGATGATGTGCTGCAAATACGCATGCCACCCCAAACCCCCGTACTTTCGAAAGCTTCCAAGTCGAAGCGGCTGACAACACCAAAGTTACAGGCTCCCCCCTTAAGCGCAATAAAGAGCTCGGAATCTTCGTTCTTGTTAGCGTTGATTATATCCCCACTGGCGAGAACAACTTCGTAGTCGATGACAGTGTCTCACGCAAAGCCATATCGCGGCAGCAGCCAAGAAAGGCCTCCACCACATAGAAGTCCGCCAACGCCGATGTCAGCGTCCCGCCCGCCATTTACGGTGACACCATGAGGCTCGATAGCCTGGTATACGTCTTGCCATCTGCAACCAGCTTGAACAGTGACAATGTTGCGAGCTGCATTGTATTCAACGTCGTTCAGCTTGGAAAGATCGCTCAAGATGCCATTCTCGCAATTGCTGGCCCCGGGCCACGCGCAGTGGCCACCACTTCTGACCGCAAATAGGCAATCCCCAGCTTTGGCCAAAATCTTTACCGCTTGCGATATCTCTTGCGTGGTATGGGGTTGAACAACGCAGTAGGGTGTGAGTTCAGCAGTAAGTGACCAGTGGGGTTTCACCTCGTCGCGATATCTGTCTTCATCAGGAAAGATAAGTCGCGATCCTAGCCCAGCTTCACCCAGTTTCTTGCACTACAGAATGAGTCAGCAATATGGCGATATCTTAGGGTAGAAATTCCACCAATTGGTTTTCTTGTGAGATCTTTGAAAGCCTGACGGCTCAAGTGATCGGGGATATTTGAATGTCCTACCCAAAGGACAATTTTCTTTCAACATACCGCGTATTCAGGTCCTTGTGTGTCCATCTATAAGGCCCAACCTACTCTGTTACAAGGCTTTGGTTAAGGAGCTGTTATAATGGCACATATAATGCGATCGATCCTTGATTTGATGTGAGTTAGAGGAAAGGATAGCCTCAAGAGGGAGAATTGCTGAAGTTTATATCATAATTCTATGCTACTCAATGGCGCGGAGAAGAGATTTGAGCCAAGGTAAAGCGGCTGTTCAAGCCCAACCCAGCTTCTTCTACACTGTTCAAGTTGAGTAATATCTGATAGCTATTGAAGTGGCTGTTCTAAGCCTGTTCAACTATTTTCAATAAAGAACATGAGTTCATTTCGAGGCAAACCGGCCAGGCTTCCTTTCTTCGTTGGGTGACGAGGGAGGTGATGGCTGCATGTGTGCTGGAAGGGTAAGTCCTATGTTCACCAGTGGCGTCAACGCAAAGACATGCCGATGAGATTGCAGTCCATCGTCACTGTTTCCAAGGACTCGCAGTCTAAAGGTAAGTACACGTAGGTAAGCTATTAACATGCATGCTTTTACTGCTTGACGAGGTACCCCAGTCTCTCCGGACCCCACGTGCGGCTTTCGTGGCTTGCTTGCATTCTATCACGGTGCTCCAACTGACCTCAGTCTAAGAGCCACTCCTGGCTATGATTGCCTCCCAGCCGGATTCATCGCTGCAGGTCAGGTATGGGGGTAGTCTTTTGATCGTGTAGTAAGTTCCACGCGACCTGCATTATTCACTAGGATGTTGAAGACACAGTGTGCATTTTGCTTGCACAGGTGATGTGGGATCTATGGCGCTCCAAAGCTTGAGGATACCTCACTCTTTGCCCCATAAGCACACAAAATCAGGCTAAGTCTCTTCTAAGCTGTTTTCTGTTCATAACTTCCCGGTGAACAGAGAAGGACACCTGTCATTGGTATAGCCGCCACATGTGTGCTTATACGGAAGGTAGACAACAGCCCTACTTTCACTCAAAGAATAAGTGAAAATGATGGAATCGTCAACTGAACTGGAGATAAATTGCACCTGCATCCTAGATATACCCCTTGCCTGATAGGGTCGCATTACCGCAAGGCATCGGGCGGCCGGGCGATCTCTTGACCAACAAACATACATGTTTGCTCAAAATTGCACAAAGAAAAGCTCAGATCGGCCCTCGGGGTCGTATCATGTCACCAAGAGAACTAACATTGAACTTACCAAGGAGGGTTGTCTCGTTTCGGTTTCTCCACCCCACTAATACTGTCGTGGATTTGAGATATCAGTGGTGCATCTCTGAAGCCAACACGGACTTGGAAAAACAGAGTGGACGTGTGGCTGAAGAGCAACGAAGGCCTACGTAAGATGCGAAGGTGACATATTGTTGGGGCTTGTCTTACCAATCTCCGACAGGAATCGCGCGTTCTTTGTCCCTTTCATCGCTGCCTACACCTGATTGGCTTGGAGGTTTTCAGCAAACACCAGGAATATCAACTTTGCCGCTCTCACTGCCCAGATCTTGGCACATCGCCGAGGTCATTTATCTCGTAGTCCGAAGTGGTATGGGTGAGATGTGTTGGATTCAGTCAAGATCTCAATGTTATATACCTTGATCGCAACGCCATCTACACTTCAAAGCTTGTACGACCATGGATCAAAGGAACACTGTCGGAGTGATTATTTCTTGCATAGGGAATATGGTCTGAAGAGAACATGAACAAGTCGTAGGGCTGAAATTGGTGCAAAATCTAGACCACATGCAGACACCGCTCTTTCCCCCGATATGTCGTCAATGCAATTTGAGTACCAAAGCAGAAAAAATATGTATTCAATTGCGATGATGACGACGAGGGAGACACGTTGAGCAAGCCACGTGCAAATTTTTGTTCACTCTCGTTGCCTTGAAATCGCACTATCTAACAGCTGTATGTAGTACGTAAGGTCCGCCGGTGCGCAAGAATTGAAGGCCACCTCAGCGGCGCCGGGGAGATAGGCCGGGTATGACGGCGGAGTTTGAACGGCTGCGGAATTGCGGAACCCCGCCACCTGGAGCGGGGAGCGTAGCGCATCCTTCCGTTGTGGCCTTTCACCAACTCCATTCAACTATTGGCGGAGGTTTTGGGAAACGTCCCAAAACGGATGAAGTGGCTTGCTGTGCCGTTTGCTTTGAAGTAAATTCTCAACATATCCCATTTTGTCCATACGGGGTACCATGCGACATGGACCGGAGATGAAGTCGATAAGACACGTACGTCGGGTTTTCGAGCGGAGATGTTCGCGAAATGTCTCATGAAGTCGACGGACTTTGGTATCTGTAATCTTGTCAAGTATAATAAGCTCCTCGGAGCATTGGGGGCTACAGTCTGACATTCGAACATAAGCCATCTACAATTCAACACAATCGTCCTCAGTCTATCTATAACCCGAATCTGTTTCCTACCCAAATTCACAGTCATCAAGATGGTTAGAGTCGCTATTGCTGGTGCTTCCGGAAGTGAGTTATAAGACCGTATCGTGCTTCGGAGCTCTCTAAGTTGCTCGCTAGACACAGAGCTCGCATCTCTGAGTATGAGTGTGAGTTTGGGTGCCATGGCTGACAAGTGATGCGTCTCAGAGCTCGCCCTCGAGGTCATTGACAGATTAGCTGCCGCCGGTAAACATGAAGTCCTTGGATTGGTCCGCAAGGTAAGGTATCGATCTCCCCGGGCGAAATTGCAATCGGTCCATATTACAGTCTAGCAGGGTGTATGCAAGTTTCGACTTCTGTTGTTCTGATCACAGCTTCAGGACCCTTCATCTCTACCCCAGTTTCAGGGAGTGAAATACATCCAGACTTCCTACCAAGATGAGAAGGAGCTGGTAGAGATTCTCACCGGTGTTGAGACTGTTCTCTCTTTCATTGTGGCTCACACCGACCCGAATGCGGAGACAGCCAAGCGTCTTATTGATGCATCAATCAAGGCTGGAGTGAGGCGATTTGCTCCAAGTGAGTGGGCAACGTAAGTATTCCTGCTTCTCATCCGCCTTGCCATCGATGTTCTGACCTGTCGCTAACGGTCCGGGTTTAAGCAACAATAAGCTATCAGATGTGATTGAGTACACCTCTTGGTACGCCAACAAGCTGGAAGTCAAGAAGTACTTGGAAGACGTCAACAAGAGCAAGAAGGTTGGTAACTTCGAGCGTTCGAAATACCTGGGGCCTCACATTTTGACAAAATCTTAGGTGATTGAGTACAGTCTGTTCCAGCCTGGCGCCTTCATGAACTACTTGGGGTATCCTCATCAGACCACCAAGCACTACCAGATCGATTATGCTACCTTCATTGACTTCGAGAATGCCACGGCCTTTATTCTTGAGGGATCTGAGAATGCTGAAATGTCAATCACTACTATTGAAGACATCGCGGAGGTAGTTACGCGAGCCGTCGATTACGAAGGCGAATGGCCTGTAGTAGGCGGTATCACCGGCGATAGAGTCACTATCGGAGAGCTCATCAAGTTGGGTGAAAAGTGCAGAGGTTCGTCGATTATCTAATTTCACTGAACCTCTAGTTATCTGCTTCGCATTACTGACATAACATTCCAGGAAAACCCTTCGAGATCGACAGATTGAAGCTCGAGGATCTCAAGGCAGGCATTGTCAAGACGGATTACTTCCCCGCCATTGACTTTCCTGGTGTTCCAGTGGAGCAGCGCGAGCATTTCAGAAACGTCGTCGTCATTGGAGCGACGATTTCCACTGCTCAAGGCACCTGGGCAACTTCTGATGAGTGGAACAAGTTGCTTCCTGAATTCAAGCCGAACACCATTGAAGAATACCTGCAGAAGACTTGGGGCGCTCAGTGATTCCCTGGTCTTGTAAGCTGTCCTTTTCACGACAATTTGGATAGACCTTGAGAGTTCGAATGATCTGGGCTACCTAGGGCACATCGAGGTTCAACAAGCTGCCTATCGATTTCAGGTCATACACTCGGTCAGCAATTGGTTGATTTAGTTGCGACTTTAGGTAGAATTTTTCAAATACTTTTGAAACACTGCTCTACAAGAGTCCAAGATAGCCGATGCCGAAAGAAAGCTTCGTGAAAGTGCGGCTTTCTATTTCTCTCTAACACTCACGTATAGAAGACTTAAAACTGAATTGTAGATAATTGCTGGTTCTTTTCTTAATATCTAGACCAATGTATGACCAAAATAATTCCCTTTCAATCAACCCCCGGTATTGATCGGACTAAGAGGGTCAAACTCGTGTGTAGCGATCAACTCGGGATAGAGAATTCCGGCGTCCTTCAACACCTTATCCATAGTTTCCATGATTAGTACACTCTCGGACCACGGCATAAAACTACTCTCCAGTTGCCCGTCCCTAATACAACGTGCAGCCTCGTCTGCCTCCCAAAATGTACCATTTCCCCAACTCCTTTCGCTGTCTTGCGGCTGAGGGCATTTGACAACCTTTTCGACAGCTCGTTCTTCCGACATAGTAATCATCTTGAAAGATTGAGGCTTATACGCTGGGTGGTTTACTTGTATCTCGCCATCCGAGCCCTGGATTCGTATCGCTGGTGTGTTGGAATTGCCAGTATCTGTCGCAACCCGAAGCGATGAGGTGGCTATGCCCACTGTGCCATGCTTTGGAAAGTTGAGGATGATTGTGGTCGACTCATCAACTCCCGTGGAGTACTTCTGAACAGCATACAGTACCTGTGGTTGTTCTTTCTCGTCCTCCGGTTGAAGATGGTAAAGAATTTGGAAAACCCAGGTCAGCGGGTAGATGCCAAGTCCCAGCAGGACGCCGCCAGCCAAGTCAGGGTTGACCATGCGATGCGAATCTTCGTAATTGAGTCTCTTGCTTCCGGTATCTTCACTACCGTTCGCGCGAGACAAGTCCGCAATAACACGGTAAACCTGGCCGATAGTTCCGCTGCTGACGAGCTGTCGTATCTTCATACTTAGCGGGAAGAATCTCGTCCACACACCCTCCAAGAAGAAGAGCTTCTTCTCTCTCGCAGTGTCGTACAGTCGTCGGGTTTGGGTAGCAGTGACAGTAAGGGCCTTCTGGCAAAGAACGCTCTTTCCTGCCTGGAGCGCTAGCATCGCGTTCTGGAAATGGTGACTATGTGGGGTGGCGATGTAAATGATGTCAACATTTCGATCCTGTACAAGTGCTGCATAGGATCCATATGTGACAACTCCAGCAGTCGAAGGGTGGCCGATGCGGGCGAGGAATTCGACAGCTTTGAGGTGGTCTTTAGACGACGAGACTGCGGTGATGGCATGTTGAACGTCAGTCACGCCGCGGGTATCTGGGTTTGTCATGAGGTCTTTGCAGAAATCTGTAGTGTGTAAGTAACTTCGTTTCACGCGAGAAGAGGAGACTGGTTCATCTCGTCAAGGGATCAGTTAGAGTTGACGTACACTCGGACATGGCTCCGGTGGCCATTACTCCCCACCTCAACAGGAATGGTTCCTGTGCCATCTCAATTTCTCAACGATAAACCCAAATTCGAACACCGATCGGCATGAAGGTCACTTCTTTCTCCCCCAGTACCCAAGGGACAATATCAATTTCCACCAGGGTCAAAAGTATAAAGGGAAAAGGTTGCCTTAAAAGGACCATCCAGAAGATGATTGACGTCCAGGTGATGAGAAGTTGATGCCGTGTGCTCGGGGGCTCGGACTAACGAGTGCCGATGCAATCCCGATTGCGAAACCTCAGTGCAATCACCGTCTGTGAAATGCTGCGAGATCAAAGAACAGAACGACAGTTGATTGATATGTATGCCTGGTCAAGAATTAAAGTTTGGATTCCATTATGTAGTAGCCTAAGTTGCCGATCCATTTCATCAATCATCATAAATCATCGCACTATTTTGCTCATCCCCCTCAACTGTAGGCTGTAGCTCCCGCCATGGCTTGCCTGCACTAGAAGTATAGGCTTCCAGCGTTGTTCAAGATCCAGTCAGAGCTCGTCTTTCTAAAGTCGTCTTTCAGGGTGCTAGCTTTGTCCGCGAAGAACTGCATCAAGTTCTGGCCCTGCGACCACTGGGGCCAGGCCGGGTACGCTCCGTTGAGGCCGACGTTGGGGTCCGAGGCATAGACAAAGTTGGTGTAGTAGGTGCGGATGCTTCGCGCAGCGTAGTTGTCCTTGATGCCGTAGAAGACCTGCAGCAAGTCGGATCCGTGAAAAGTACCCAGAATCGGGGTTCCGTAGTCGTACGACGAGAGGTAGGACCACGAGGGCACAGTGGGTTGCACGGAGGTAGCAAGGTTGAGGAAGACGCGACGGGTCAGGGTAAAGACCAAGTCACCGAGAATGGCAGATCGACGCTTGAAGCCGGGGAAGATCTCATTCAAGAGACCAGTGCGGTGCGGGCTACCGTTGATGACAGCAGTCACGCCGTCATCATAGGTGGCGACGTAGGCAGTGATCTGGGCTGTGGTAGCTGTTGCGAAGTAGTAGTTCTTGAGGTAGGTGACCAGCTTATCAGTGGTGGTCAGGTTGGGCTGGAAGATGCCGAAGAGGGTGCCTTCATCCTCTTGATCTCCTATGATCATGGGCACAGCTGCGTACTGGCCGTTCTTAGCCAGCACGTCGGGACTCGCGGTGAGAGTCTTGCCATCTGGACGGGGCAGGTAGGACAGGGCGAGAGAGTTGTAGGAGAGAATTCCAGGGACAGATGTGACGGCGTTGAGGAACGTAGTGTAGTCGACCCCGCGCAGGCAAGCGAGCGTGTCGGCCTTGCCAGCGCATCCTGCCTGCGAAACCACTTTGTCGTACACGGCCTGTCCCTTGGGGCAATCGACGGGGTCGGTAGGGACGATGCTGCCGGAGTTCATGATGGCACCTCGGAAGAGCGCCTTGCCGTTGTACTTGTTGTTTCCGTTGTAGAGAGCCATTTGGTCGAAGACGGAGATTGCACCCGCAGACTCGCCCCAGATGGTGACCTTATCCGGATCACCACCGAAAGCCGCAATGTTGTCTGCAACCCACTCGAGACCCATTCTCTGGTCAAGGAGACCGAGGTTTGCCGAGCCGTCGGCCAGGATCTCTTTGCCAGGCATGAAACCAAAGCCAGCAACACGGTAGTTCACAGCGACGAAAACAAAGGGCTTGCTAATGTCGACACCGTGCTGGACGAGGCCAGTTCCGTCGTACATGGAGGACCATCCGAGCTGTTCAAATCCTTGTCAGTACATTGGACGGATGGGTCAAAAGTTCGGATGACACCGGGCATACCTCGAATCCACCTCCAAAGATCCAGTAGAGCACCGGCAGCTTCGCATCTGCCGTAGTGCCCTGGGGACGAGCAACCGTGATGGTGAGGCAGTCCTCGGTCTGTCCAGTCGCCTTTTGGACAAAGGGAAGGTTCGCAATGTCTCCCAGTAGGTTGAACAGAATGTTGTCGCTGTCGGAGGACGAGACCATCTGCGGGCACGCAGCCGCCGGGCCGGTGGCGTCAAAGGTTCCGATGTTGTCCGTGAGGCGCACGGGAGGCTTCAATCGCAGTTGCCCAGTAGGTGGCTTGGCGTAGGGAATGCCGCCGAAAGATTCGACATTGTTCATGACGTTTCCGACGACGGTTGCTGTCTTGAGAACGACCGTCGTGTTGGCCACAGCCCTATTTTCCAAAGGTTGGACATGGTCCGACACCGCCAAGGCGACTCCCAGGAGGGAGAGGGATAAGACGAGAGTGGGAAGCTGCATCGTGAAGAGACAAACGTTCGTCTGATAGATCCACAGAACAAACTGCGAAGACCGAAGGGGGGATGGAGCTAGGTGCGAGCTACAGGATAGACCCAGTCGATGGAGCTTGGCTGAAGACGATCTGGATGAGCTGCCTCGAACGACTCAAACGAGGATCCCATCGTAGAGGGGGCTTCCCGCGGTCTATTTAAGTCAATTCTCCACGACGATCCAGGAACGACATTCCAGCGCAAAATTTGATCTAGTGTGGATTGACCAGTGAACTTCAAAGCCGCACCCACAATCGGGTTGAACGCCCCTGGCATGTATTCTAGTCTGTGTGTGGCCCGCGTGATTGAGCTAATTGCGAATGGGGGCACTTGCGAGCTTAGAACGAGCTTGGGCAAAAGGAGAAGCTCAGTCCCCGCCGACTGAGTCGTGGGCCTCACTAGTCGAGCGAGTATCGTACTCGTGCTCGACTCCTCAAGTGAACCCAGTATAAAAAATATTGGAAATGGACAAACCGGGAATGCAACGTTCCCCATGGGGTAGCGGGGCTTATTGCCAGGATGTGAAGACGTGTTTGGGTCGCTTCTGCGCGGGAAGAGATGGCCGAATGACCACGGCAGTTCAAGATACCCATTGCTCGGGGATGTCAGTGATCCCGCTGCGGCACAGCAAACGAAACGAAACAGCCTTATTGACGTAGGACAAGACTCAAAATTCACATGGGAATATGCAGAGTCACAATCGTGCCCCGCGTTCCCGCCTCGGTATGTCGGGCGGCAGAAAATGGTGGTATTCTTAAGCTTAGTCGCGCACGTCGAAAGCATGGAAGCGCAGGGGAACAAGGGGGGGAGAGATACTGCTGAATAGAGGCGGTCTGGTCGAACGGAACGGAACGGCGTGAGAATATTGCTCCTGAAGCGCATGTGATTGTGAGACAGCCCGTCGACGGACACCAGGAACCAGGAACTCTGTCCCAATCAGGCATCGATGTTCCTCTGATCTTGGACTTGTGGGTGTGAAGCTGTCGTGTGTTCGGCCGTGATAGTGGCTGCCCAGCGAGGGCATAAGCGCCCTCGACAGCTGGTGTTTGCTGCACGACAAACGGCGCGGGTGGCAGGGCCAAGCTGTATGTTCCCAATAGTGCGTGAGTTTTCGTATTAATCGGGGAATGCGGGGTGAAAGTTCAAGATTTGATGCGCATCCATCTCTGTTGGACAGTTGGAGTAGCACCAAAAGGACCCATTTCGAACGAGGTCGGCTGATGTAGATCGCCAACCTAGATCCTTGCACCGGCACTGGAGCCAGCCATCCACGAGGCTTGAGTCTTTCGGATTTGGTATCCTACCACGGTAATGGGCCCGAGATGCGTGGGGCTCCGGATCGAGAGATGTGCGAAAGAATCGAAGTTCGATTCTTCGAGTTGAGAGGCAGCCGTGGACTCCGCGCATACAATTCACAAAGCGGGCAAGCAACGCACATAAAAACCGTTGAGGGGGCGGATAGGTCGGGATATTCCACCAGTATCTTAGCTCGAAAACAGAATCCACTCGAACGATGTTTGCAACGGGGGGATCACACAGGATGACACTAGCATCTCGGCGGGGTGCTTTAGTGCGAGTCTGATCACACACACACACACACATAGACGCACACACACCTCTCATTCTCAAAGATGTTTACTGGTCGAATGAGGTTATGGAGGTTCCCGAAAGCGAGGAACGAGAGAAACGAGCTGACGATCTGGGAGGGTCAGTGTCTGCGGTCCGGAAAGGGCAATATTTACTCTTCGGACGGCCGCGGACACGAGGCGACCAGAGAGCGCTAGGCACGTCAAAGTCAGCTCTCGAAGCCTTCTCCGTCCAAGTTTGGAACTTAGCTCGTGACGGGACGTTGAAAACGTCCGAATGCCTCGGCCGAACCACTAGTAATTAACGAATAGTCTTACACACAGATGCGGCTCGTATGCTTTGACATCTTCAAGCATGTGTCTGCCATGCTCAAGAGCCATAGTGCGGCGTCCGTTGCTGTCAAGGGGGCGGAAAGAAGAAATGTGTTGTGCATGATCTTCCTCACGCTGCGCGCAAGCTTGTAAAATGAGATTATCTTCGCGAGTGGGAAAGACCCCCGGCTTGCCATCTTTCACCGCCCATAGAGTAAAGTAGTTAATATAATGTTGCGGGGATAATGAGATTCCCGGCTTCTCAACAGATGTGGAGTCGGAATTATGGGCAAAATCAAGTTATTCCCTGCTTGAGAGATGGAATTATCCCATTTCTAGCAGGAGCCACTGGGCCGCCTCTGATCTTCCGGAAGTTCCCTTGTATCCTCGAAATCTTTGCTTGGGCATGAAATCCCTCGTGCAGAGACCATTGGTATCCGCAATTGTTGAGGAGTTCAAGACATTTTCTACGGAAGTGGTCCTGAAGCCGGCGAGCTAATGTAGAGGTCCGAACCCTTATCAAGCGGCCGAGCCTCAATTGAAGAGCCAGTGAAACTCGCAAGTTTTGCCGAAGAAGCTTAGTGCCGCAGATGTCAACTTCATGATAGACAGGAACAACAACAAAGGCATTCTCTTGACAACTGTTAACCACATCAACATCGGGGATCATCCCCCACGTGTGGGCAGGTTTTTCGCCGTGACCCTAGCTCCCGAGGTTAGACACTTTAAACTTCAGGACTGTGTTCAGTCTGCCCAAGCGTCCGAGCAACGGTTCATCCGTCGTCCATCCTGTCGATTCAGAATGTTGGCCCGCTCTGCTTGCAGCTTGCAGCTCTCTGATAATCCCCAATTTTCTGCATCTGCCAAAGAATGCACCAAGGCTAGACACCCCCATTAGACCCCTTGCGGGAAAATTTGCGACTGCACCGTGATGAACCGTTTGCATTCCATCAAAGAGCGGAGAACCTGGAACTTCACTCACTTGATCGCTCTGCGCTAATACTCCGAGGACCCGTGCGCACTGAAACATGAACCCTTGCATACATTTTGTGCTGTGTGCCTGAGAAACGACCCAACGTAGCCTGTAGGTGGCCCGAATGATGTAAGGAATACAATTCAACATTGATCTAGCAGAATTGTCGATTGCTAAGGAGCCAAGATGCATTCAAGTCAAAGTACGTTACGATAGATAATGGAAGCTGTATACATACAACTGGCTTGGCCGCTCATTCAGCCCTTTTTACTTCTAGCCAAGTGTCATTTTTGATAGTAGTTCCTATATGCAAGTTAGCATATCGATAAAGAGATGCTTTGCAGGGTATGTTCAGCAGAAGACGGGTCAAAGGCATCGTTATTTAGGCTGTACATGTATGTTGAACACCAAGCCCTGGAGATGCGAAAGTCGAATGAGCACAGATGCTAGCGGAATATCTCTTCAATGTTGGCATCGTACTACAAAGAAAGCTGAAGTAAACTATACGTATACAGTGAATTGAATGGGTTCCGAAGGTCAATTGACAGATGGAACTATCATGCTACGTCTAACGCGATGTAGAAGGAGACCTTGACATCAGGCGTCACTTCTCAGCCTAAGGTAATGACGTGGGTGGTGAGGTGCATTCATCTAGCTGAAGGGCACACTTCGAATTCTATTCTAGCAACAGCCGTATCTCTATCTCTAGTGTTGCTATCCTAGGAGTTCTAAGGCCAATCCAAGGAAGACAGTGCGATCGATATCCGTGGTTGTAGGCTTCAATTGCGGAGCAAATATTGTCATTTCCAAAGAGTGTCGGGTAAGTTGCTTGGTCACCCCAGCAATCGTAAATAGTCGCAGATGCGGATATTTTTGACTGCTTCAATGATAAGCCCTCGTCTAAATACCAGCGTGGGGTACCTAGATGATCCGCTCGAGGCCTGATTTGTCCCGGTGTCCTCAGGTCCTGCGGCCCAGGGGCGCCAAAGAAAGCTCAGTGGGGGGCCTTTGACTTTGAAACTTCTCCAAAAGCAAGCTTCTGAAGTCACTCGAAGATCTGTACTGTTATGATAACTTTGCTCCACCTCATCAACCACAGTCCACGTGTGAGACCAGTAGTAAATAAGCATGAGTATCAAGCAAACAGTATTTTACTGGCGCCATTCATTGAAATGAAAGCGAAGCACTTCTTCCGTTGAACGAAAGTGAAGGTGCCATTGACATCTGGAGCTTGATCTACGCAGTGAAGGAAAAAAAAGGTCCAGCTTTCAAGGCCTCCCTGGGTAGGACGTGCATGTGTCTTTCAGTCGTCGGGTTGGTACCGTGTGACGTCCCGGGTAAATCCCGCACTCCTCGCTCGATGCATAGCCAAGCTAAAACTCAGAGATGTATACCTGACTACGTGGTTTTGGTATAAAAGAAAACGTGTTTGGCTGTATAATGTCAATAGCCCCTTTCGACCTTTCCACCAATATCAACGGGCCAAGCCTTCACAACGATGTCCTTATCGCTGTGCGATTGATTCCAGCTACAGCATGGCAATACCACTCCAACTGAGCAAGACACTTTGGGCGGGTTTTGAGAATCGATCTAATTTTGATTGACTAAAGAAGCGATCTCATCCAAAAAAGCATCCATTTCATCATCGAACCACTCACAAGATGTTCAATCATCGACTTATCTTAACCATATCGTCTTTATAAGTTGAATCTAAATATCCTGCTTACTTTCTGTAGTTCTTGATTCAATCACAATGCGCCGGGCTTGGCTTTTGCCAGCTGTGTGGAGACAGAGTCCGGCATCATGGTCAAAAGCATGAGGTTTGGTAAGGAAGCTTGAAGCCGGCAGCCATGACCATGCTGTCGCGGCCTACGTCGTTTGGGGCCACATCCACGCATCTGAACCTCGAAGGACCTCAATATGAGAGTTAGAATGACACGATTTGTTCCTAGTATACATGTGATAGCTGCGTGTGCTGTTACTTTATGAAGCTTCGATGGAGAAGATGACGAGGAATCCTGATCTCTGGGGGGTTCTTGTGGAACTGAAATCTGAGTCAGGTAATGATCCAGAAATTCAATTGTCACGGAATGACGCCGAGAAATTCGTCTCAATTTCACTAGGAATGACCGTGATACAAGTAGAAAAATATGACGTGTTGTGGCTTTGATGCTAGTCAGCAGCAGGAAGCAGGAGGGGGCAGCCATACAAATGTGGTTAGCGCCAACGGTCCGTATGCACTCTGCTTATGGTTTCAGCCCTGTATCCGGATGCACCTTGCTTATGACTTTTGAGTCAAGGAAGCTGCCAGTCACCTTACACCCTTTCTACCGTACTCTGGCCAGTTTTACACATTTCAGACCTCGAGACTGCCATTACCCGAACTAATGCTATTGTAAGCATTCTGCTTATGGTTTTTTATACACTCTGCTTAAATACGAACCTTGCTTTTGCCCGCGGTCTTACGTTTCTTAGCATAGTTCTCTTTGAATCCATGGTTACCCCTAGGTGTCTGATGGATACGAGAGCCGGAGATACCTGGCTCAACAGCCAAGTTCGACAATGTGTACAGAGTACAACTCTGTATGTGCCCACTAGAAGAAAGAGGCAGCAATAAAAAGTTTACCAATGGTGCTGACGATCCTCCATGCCCTGAGACATGAAAATCAGGATCGGTCTCGGTCTCGAAGACATCGCATTGTGACGTTAGTCTGGATCAGCGTAAACAAGAACGTCAGCAACTTCGTCGGAGTTAAACAGAAGGCAAGCTTTGGCTGCAATTCGGAATTAAGTTAACCTCCAGACGTATGATGTATCCACAAGTGAGGGTTGTCGTACTGAGTGAGGAATACTTGCTTGTTGGATATTCTTTGTGATGGAATTCTCATCTACCCGTCAGTAAAACCAAGCCAAAGACAGAAACCATTTATTCCACCCGGTTCTCACTCAAGCATTCGTCCTCATTACCTTCATCACTATCACTTTTACACACAGATTCAACTCTTCAGTCCCTCATCACAGCCTCAAAAACATCATCTTCTACAACAATGTCTACCCCGGCAAAGGTTACCTTCACCTCTCGCGGCTACGAGCTTGCAGGAAACTTCTACACTCCTGTTTCCAACTCTCCCAGCCGTTCGGGTGCAGCTGTCGTCATTGCCCACCCATGGACGTCGATCAAGGAACATTCCCCCGCCCACTACGCTCGCGCCCTCTCCAAGGCTGGCTTCTACTGCCTCGCCTATGACGCGGCCTACCAAGGCGAATCTGAAGGAGAGCCGCGCTACCTCGAAGACCCTGGTCAGAGGGTTGAAGACATCAAGTCGGCCGTCACGTACCTCGTCAGCCGCAAGGAAATCGACTCTGAAAAGATTGGCGTTCTAGGAATCTGCGCATCAGGCGGCTACGTCTCCTTTGCCGCGCAGACTGATCTCCGAATCAAGGCCGTCTCCATCTCTGCCGGGGTTTGCTCCGGCACGATGGCGCGTCGGGGTCTCGACAAGGACGGATCCAACCTTGCTGTCCTTCGCACTCAGCTGGAGGCCGCGGCCAAAGACCGCAACAGCGACGTTACCGGGGAGAAAGTCGACATTGTTCACATGTTGCCGGATGAGTTCGACCCGGCGACCGCCCCCGCCGAGATGCCCGAGTCGTTCCGTGACTTGGCTTCGTACTACTGTACGGCCCGGGCCACGGCTGACCACCCCCGTAACCCCAATCTTTGCCTGCCGCGAAGCTGGGACATCATGGGCAACTTTGATGCCTTTGCCTGGAACCAGCTGATCAGCCCGAGGCCTTTTCTGGCCACTACTGGTACCAAAGCTGCCTCCAAGTGGTATAGCGAGGATGCTGTTGCGAAGGCTCAGGAGCCAAAGGAGTTGTTCGTCGTTGACGGGCTTACTCATGCCGACTTGTATGACAATGTTGAGGTTGCGGAGGCTAAGCTCAACAAGTTCTTCGGCAAGTATCTCATCTAGATAGTGCGCTTACTTCTAGTGTTGTTCATGGCTTCATGTACTTACCTTATATGAACATAATACACTCGAGAATCGTCAGTTGATAGTGGCATGTACGCCCGACCAGTTCATAGATGCAATGAAAATTGACTCCCACAACCACTCATGAATAAATGCAAATCAATTGAAATCCTTTTTCTGAAGAGAGTTCTTCATTGAACAAAAAGACTTGTAGAATGGGTCTTGCGTTCGATTCGGGAAAGAGAATGCATAAGGTAGTCATCGGTGTATTCAAGGCCAAAGTTTGCAACTCCTCCTATGTGATCCCTACTGAACCTCGATCATTGGCCATTGCCATAGACAATAGACTAATGAAAAGGTGATAAATCCCAACGCTTTCAAATTCTTAACGCTCTTGTGCTACTATGCAATCATGTTTCGATACTCCCACCCTGATATTCCTACACAAAGTCCGACATCCTAAGGTGTGTCGCATGACAATGAGCCGCTGCCCAGGTCATTGCAAGAACCACTGCGCTTTTGGCCCTATGAAATCCACACTATTTAGCAAGAGGTCTTTGGAGAAGTACTGCATATGGATTGGAGTAACATACATTGCAGGTTGCTGTGCAGGCGTCGCCGCGGTTGTTGCATGCTGTCTCCGTGTAGGTGCAACAGTTGAAGTTGGGGTTGCACGTTTGGGGCTCGGGCAGAGCGGCCGCAAGGGCAGTGCTGGCGAGGGCGACGAGGATGAAGAAACGCATCGTGTCGTGTTTGAAGGAGAGTTGATAGTATTTGGTGAAGTGATTGTATAGGTGGTGGAGTTGTATAGATTAACTGGTGTACTAGTTGACAGGACAGAGGATACCCCATTTATAGGCATTCATCGGATTCCGCAAAGGCTATAAATATGCAGTGTATTAAGAGATCTGCATTCTGTTATCAGTGTTCGAGAAGAACTCTGTTTGATAGATTGTTAGAGATAATGAGTCAGTTACCCTGTAGGTCCTCGAATCACTTGGCGGCCCCTATGTGGGATTCAGACGTTAATTTACTCGGGACCACTTGAAACAATCAAAACTTCGGTCTCAATATTGGCATATATACAAGTGTTTTTGATCTCACGGCCAAGCCGGAGCTGTCGATAATCAAGAACTCCGAGGCAGAGACCGGGAACCAAATAGTTTACCTTGAGTGAAGCAATGAAGAGCGACCGATGCTGTCTTTGCACACCGTATTACGTGGTGAGAACTCGATCAAGTCTCAAAGACTCCAGTCATCAAATAAAACATTGGTCTCACATTTCAAGTTGGGCGGTTTTATATACCAAGGTTGGTTTTTCCATCCAACAGCAATAAGACCTGCGACTGAACTTGAGGTTAGAGAGGTCATGGGCGACTTGCTCGCACGAATGCGACAACATTGTGCTAGAAATATGGAATGTTGAGAAACTGACATATTTTTCAACGAGTCAATCCAGCAAATGATAGGGTATCCGCGGAACCCATGCGTACCTTGATCCGTGAATTGTAACCATCCCCTCGGGACGAGGGTGCCAGCGCATACCTTGAATCTATGAGCACCCTCAACATAAGTACCTTTCTTAGGTGCAAATATTCCCAAGCACCTTTCGACTACTTGAGAAGTTCAGCGGTAAAACGCTTTATTGAGCATTCTCCTTCATACCATTTCCGACTTACAATAAAAGACTTGACAACGCATCCCTTTCATGGCCTTGAATGAAGGGATGGGAGACAATTGGCGAGTGCTGACATAATTGCGCAGCGAACAAGGCAAATTCGTCCCTTGGACCCCTTTTTAAGGTTTCATCTTTTTTTAAGGTCATCACAGGCACGTGGCGGGTCTGATCGGGCGCTTTGGCGAATCGCCAGCGCCAATTAAGCGAGATGAGATGAGCATCTTGTACCTGGAATCCCGGGGGAAGGATCGGATGGGATGCACTGAGTCTCGGGGTGCGCGCGCCCAACGTTCGCGATCCGAATTCCCCATCTTCTCTCTTTTCTTTGCAACCCACACACGACCACGACCACACACCATCCGGCATAAGCTGCAGATCATCAATGACCTCACTCCTTTGAGTCGCATATCGGCCGCATTTGCGGCTGGCCACAGTCATTATTGCTACCTTACTCTATACCAAAGTCACTCATTAGTTTGGAGAGGGCATCCTGTTGGGACCCCTCCCTTCCCACTATCTCTAACGATGCGCAGCGCCACTCTTTCATCGCTGTCGCAATTGCTTCTTCTGCTGATTGCATCTTCGCCGAAACATGTCGCCGCCGACGGCACCGTCTGGGCGACGCCCCACGATAGCTACTCCTCCTCAGTCGGCGTCCTCGGCTGCAAAATCAACACCGACCGTGTCGCCTACTGGCCTGGCTCCGTAGACTGCAACAATCTCTGCATATCCCTCACCTACGACGACGGCACCTCCGACGGCAAGCGCACCGTGAAGCTCCTCCGAATTGACCAGTCCCAGGGCGCCTACGACGTCAGCTACGATGCTTGGAACTACCTATACACGGGCAAGTCGGCGAAGAAGGCGCCCGTCGCGGGTGGGCCGCTGGCCATGATATATAAGGAGCTGCCGGCGGACGACTGCAAGGAGCTCCTCAAGACCAAGAACAAGAAGCTGCCCCTCAGCGCGTCCAACAGCATGAACTTCCTCGCCAGCTGCCTCGATCAGCCGGACAGCTGGGTGGCCAAGAACTTTGGGTTGTACAATGCACTCGACTCGGTGTGTGCTTGGGGATACGACGAGGAGTGCGAGCTGGATTGGCCTGCTGCGAATCAGCCTACGTGCAAGCACTCGCTCGGCATGCCGGTCGAACTTAAGAATGCCCCAGTGTACAATGTGCAGTATCCCACAGGGGAAGTTGTCGTCGCGTCGACGGGCGAGAAGGTGTCGAGTCCCGGGGATAGTACCAGCCTGGCGGCGCCTTCGCCGACGCAGAACGGGGCCCCGAGCCGCGGGATGTTGACGTTGTTGATGGCTGGTTCTCTAGTATGGACGTGCCTCATGATAGGTCCATGCTAACGTTGATGAAAAAGGGCGAGGAAATGCTGTTGATATACCCCACACGAGATACCATGTAATACCCCCCACGTCTTACGACAATAATGTCAAATACCACCAACATATTCTACCTCATCTCATCCCCGCATGCCACTAAGGTCAGCCGGACCCAGAGGGAACGCGCGCGGGACCACCCGCATTGTTGAAGATTGAACGTTTATAGCATCGCCCGAGACAGCTGTCTCTTGGGAAATGAACAACATTTCTTCTGTTGCTGTGGACCATGAGTCATGTCTCAACCCATGGACCCTGAGGAGGTATTTGCTTGCCTAGTTCATTAAACGATCGACCGTCAGACCCGATTGAGGAGCTGGCTAAACCTTGATAACCTGCACAGATCACTATCGAATCAATATTGGCGTCATCGGCATGGCATGAATGAAGGTATGACGTATTTGTGCATGGCTCAAAAGCCTCAGCAGGGCTGAAGAGTCTCTCGAATCTATTGTATGCCCCTCAAGACATTTGTTTTTGTCTATCGTCTAATGATCCGAACTTTTTTTTCGTTGCTATTCAGAATTCGCTTGCGCCATGTATGCAATGAAAAGGAAGAAATGCTGACACGCTCATGTGAGAGCCACGCCGGGAAGAATTACGTTCCTCCTCTAGGGCCTCAACATTCCGGCGCGACTCTCAACTGCCAAAAGCCGTGTCTTGAGAAAAGGAAAAGGACAGGACTTGACCCCCTTATTTGGTCTTATAGTCCCGGAACTTTTCCCGAATCTCAGCCTCCTCAAACTTCCTCGTATGCCGCTGCAGCATCGTCGCGCGCTCCTCCATCGTCATGCCAATCTGCTCGCCGACCGGCACCAGGCACTTTGCCAGGTGCATGTAGTCCTTCTGGAGCAGCTTGACCGTCACCATGAGGTAGTCAATATTGTGGAACACGAGCGCCTTTTCGCGGATATACGTCTTCTTCTGCTGCAGGAAGGATGTGGGGTGATCGCGCCAGTGACGGCGGGGATTGAGGTGATGCGATG
>JFFI01001962.1:0-44923 GCA_001563125.1 Colletotrichum salicis
GGGGGGGGGGGTTGATTTTCCAGGCAAATGGAAAACCTGTGAGCAAGGGGAAAGTGTCCAGGGAATGGTTCCAAGAGGAGGGATGTTGTGCGTGTTTTGTTCTATTCTTTTCCCCCTCCCGAAGGTCTTCTTCCCTCCTTGCCGGTGTGGGTTAGGTGAGGGGATATTTCATGTAGCACAGAACTACAGAAACAGAATCGGTACGGATTACACAAACAATCCACCTGACGTATGCACTTGTAATAGCGATTATCCGCGGAAAATGCTGTACCGTCCGTTCGCATCTGTGGTTCCTTTCTTTGTGTAGCCGACGATCTCAGGGCACTACCTCAAAGTGCTAGTAAACAGGCACGCAGGTATTGTCGGTGCTTGGGACTGGGAACTTGGCGGTCGGGTGCTTTCTGAGACCTGTTACTGGCGGGGTTCGGAGGGTTAGAAAAAGGCTAAAAACGTCGAGAATGGGTGATAAAAAAGATAAAAAAAGGTGCGTCTGGAATTTTACTCGGGCAGAAAATAATCCCAGACATGAAGGACGATACGATCCAAATAGCTGATGCTACTACCATTCCGGAGGACGGAAGGCCCTACCGCCGTCCAGGGGCTGATCAGTGATCTATTAGCAGTTCAACACAGGAGCTCCGTGTCCAAGCTGCGTTTATCCCTGTGAACGTTGTGCTGATCATGGTTCGCCGTCTGCAGATACAGATGCTCTGCTGGTTTGTCTACTGTTTGTTTTCACGGCGTTTCCCCAACTCGCCCGAGAGAGACCCTTCCAGTATTCCGAACATCTACGAAGGGAAGGCACTGGATGATGCAAAAGCTCACACTTCAAGCTCTAGGTGGCCTCATGATAGAAAGGATCTAACCAGCTGTGATCGGGTGGGGAATGCGCCACGAACATGAATTAGTCAAACCACAACTCACAGCTCAACTTCGATACCTGTTTATCGCTAATTACACACCAAAGCAAAGCATCTGCAAGCCACATGAATTTACGACAACAGATATTCGACAACGAATAACAAGTCCACAACCTCGGGAAAAGTGTCCAAAGAGCCATGGCTGCACGGGAAATGTTCTAGGGTCAGCTTACCGAACTCTTCCTCATCCGTGCTAACCCCTACGGTTATGGAAGCTTTCCTGCCCAGGTGGTTTACTAAATAAGTCTGATTCCATCGTGAAACTTCCCCCTCTCTCTCTTCAACAACCCCTTGCCCACCTCCCCCCCATGTATAAGATCCGAGGGCATCGATAACAACAACAGCAATCTTAATTGCCTCACGATTAATATCAAGCATGGCAATGTTGACGATTGGCCCATCCCCCGGGGTCAAGCAGATGATCTGCTCCCGAGCACCCACAGACAACGAGCCGTTGCTTCTAATACCAGAGTCTACCCACCGCGCAGCGCCCAAAGCGCAGACTCATCAACAAGAGCGCACACACAACAGCAGCACATACCCTCCCTTGAACCTCCTCCTTTCCCTCCTCTTGAAAGCCTCTGTGCCTCTTCCTCCCCACGCAGACCCTGAAACATTCCAGAAGCTCGAGTCCCACGTGGTGAACGGACTCCCGGCCAAGGGAATTACCATCCTTGGAGGAGGTACCACCATCACCGCACCATTACACACCACGCGACTGGGCTTGTTATCCGAATGGCTACCTTGGCTAGTAAGAAAAAACGCCATCTTCGTCGTCATTAAAAAGAGTACTGTTACAATCCGAGATAACACGCAGAGAAGCACTGATCACACACAGGGTTCGTCTCGCAGCCCGGTTGGATGAGACGGAAGAAAAGATGAGTTCAACGTCGATCAGCCGCTTTCCCGCACGCTACGTCCCGCGAACTTCAGCGCTCTGGATGGGGAAGTTGGTGGCTGCTTCGAATATCGTTCTAAGCTATCAACTGGCCTGCTTCAGATGGAAAACCTGGCGGCGGCTCCTTCGAGGCGCAATCGAACGAGCCTGTCACGGTTTCTCTTGCGTACAATCGTTATTACATCACGACTACCAGGTTCTATGTTTCACTACTACATCGAGAAGAAGCCTTTACATAAACTCCTCACGCCGCCATAAGCGTAGCCGCCGGAAGCAGCCCCGACGAAGCCGTCGTCGCGCAAACGCACCCCTGGCCAGCAATACTAGTCACGGGAGGGCTCGTACACGTCGAATACGGCTCATGCGCCGCAAACGTCGGCTGCGGCACCGGCGTCACGACCTCGGCCTTTACGAAGACGGGGATAATCTGGCCCGTCGACAGCCGGAAGGCGCGGTGATTCAGCGCCTTGAGGAGCTTTGTAATCTCGCCCGAGTGGCTCGTGATGCTCAACCACGTCTTGACGTCGCCGCGGAAGACGTCGTCGAGGACGGCCTTGGACCGCGCGTCCTGGGCGTCACTCGTCTCGCTCTCGTTGCGGCGCCAGAGCTGGTCGTGTTCCGCGAAGCCGGGCTCGAACTCAAAGGTAGGGAAGGTGGAGGCGATGTACGTCTTGTTGGAGCGCCAGTTGCAGGTGTGTACCGTCATGCCCTCGCGGAAGCCTTCCTTGACGACGGGGATGAAGGGGTGCTCGTCGGCGGGGATGGCAATGTCGCCAAAGGTGATGTTGGCGGTGTAGCCGCACCGGATTAAGGGGCTGGTGTAGTACGACTCAAAGTAGGGCATCTTCTGGGTCGCGTACCGGTCCTTGAAGTAGGCGTTTGCCTTGTAGGCTTCGTTTGCGCCGGCCGGGGTCAGGAGGGGATCGGCCCAGCGGGCGGTGGCGTTGCCGTCTTGCTCGGCCCAGTAGCACTGTTGTCGTGTTAGCTGCGGTGGCCTTGCGTTCGGTGGTGTTGAGCGCGTGTTCTCACGTTCCAGGCAGGGGTGCCGTAGAATGATTCGGCGGCATTGTGCCAGCCCTCACCATGGCGGCCCATGAACAACAGTTTGTACTGAACGCTGTCGCTCTTGCGGCAGCCAGAGTTCAGGTACTGGACCCAGTGGTCGAAACGCTGCCATTGGGTCTTGACGCCTTCGGGGTCGAAGTGCTTGTCGGTTGGGTACGTCCGGTTGATGAGACCAAAGTTGACTGCGGCCTGTTGTGTGTTGTTAGTGAGAGCTTTGCATCGACGTGTTTCTCAGAGCCGGCAAAAACCTACATAGTCGAAGCCGGTCGGATCAGTACTGTTGTCGTCCTGCAAGAAGTACCCAGGAACAGACGTGTACTTGATGTCTTTTCCCTCGGCCTCTGGCCAGACGGCGAGGGCGAGAGGCGCGAGAGCGAGGACGGTAGACAGTACGAGGCCCTTCATCTTGCCCGAGGCGATTGTCGAGAGAGTGCGTACGAGGACTGGAGCTGGGGAGAGCTACATTGCAGTGTCGCATGCGGGGAGAGCTCTGGATAAATACCACCGAGATGGAGGAGACCGACGATCCCCGCTTCAACATCCCAGTCGTTTTTCGTGAACCATTGACGCGCCATGCCGGGGCAGATTGCCTAGATGGAGTGCCGGTGACTCGCCATGCTCGGATTCGAGATGTCGTCCGAGAAAATTGGTATCCGGGGGACTGGAAAGTTGCGGGTGGTTAAGATGGTGATCCCTGGCAGTGACCAATGGATGGACATTTCGTCACACGTGGGCGCCTCTTGATGGCCGGGTTCCTGACAGCGGATGAGACCCAACCACGTTTCTGTCCTTGTTCCTGGAAGATATCATGATGGAGATTGTAAATGTTTGAATGAGGCTCACCCATGGGATATTGCCTGGATTGGGAGATGGCTCAGCCAGCTCAAGTCGTCAGGCGTTGGTGTACATGTCATGCCCAGCCATAGCTTCTGGGGCGCATCTCTGGCGCATTGTCGCATGTTCAAGTTAGGAAGTACCTAAGTGATCGTTTAATCTCGAGATGGGCGACAATCCATTGAGATGAAAAGAAAACCCAGACAACAAGCTATTAAATGCTAAGGTAGAAGGGTTTATCCAAACGTTTGTCAAAAAAACACGTGCCAATCCGTCCATCTGATGTTTTTTGTTGGTGTAGAGGGGTGAGGGGTGCAGGGGAAGAACCGTTGGGACGGGATGAATGACAGTGGGCAACGGCGGAAACATGTGAACCTAGAAGGCTAGCGGGAGGAGCTCATACCTAGGGAACGATTCCCCAAAAAAAAAAAAAAAAAAAGGCCCCGTGAGCGCCGATGCGTCGCCGGTCCGGCCGCTGGAAGCTCTGGTGGGTCTCGGCTATCTCAGTGGCGCTGGAACCTCGCCAATCATACGGCGCCGCTACGGAGGAGCGGGACATCGCGACCTGAGCTATGCCGTCCACTCACTCAAAGGCTCAAACCTCATGTGAAATTCGCCCAGTCGGTGAAACCTTGTTGACGCAACACCAGCAGGTCATTATCACAAGCCCGTCTCTGTTTCTCTCAAACCAACGCCGATTAAATTCTTAAAGATCTTCGAGGTCCTGGAGGAGCAGCTACATATTTGGGTCCTCTCTAAACCCCACCTCATCAATCATGGTGAACTCCGACCCTGAATACCCACCCGGCGAGCCAGCCCCCGAGATTCTGGAGGAGCGCATCTGGATCGATGGCTGCTTCGACTTTTTCCACCACGGTAAGCCTTTTCTCACATATGCCAAGTAGGCTCGACGACTAATCTCTCGCAGGCCATGCTGGAGCGATCGTGCAAGCCCGCCAACTAGGCAGCGAGCTCTACATCGGCGTCCACTCCGATGAGTCCATCCTCGAGAACAAGGGCCCAACTGTCATGACCCTCCAGGAGCGGTACATCATCTCCAGCCTTACTCTACCTCACGGCACTCTACTAACATTCACAAAGCCTGGCCGCCGTCGACGCCTGCCGCTGGGTCACACAATCCGTCGGCCAAGCCCCCTACGTGACGCAGCTCGACTGGATCAGCCACTACGGCTGCAAATACGTCGTCCACGGCGACGACATCACCTCGGACGCAGACGGCTACGACTGCTACCGCTTCGTCAAGGAGGCCGGCCGCTTCAAGGTCGTCAAGCGCACCCCCAGCATCTCCACCACCGACCTCGTCGGCCGCATGCTCCTCTGCACAAAGACGCACTTCATCAAGTCTCTCGAGAAGCTCTTGGCTGGCGACGAGGCCCAGGGCCAGGGCGCCACGTCCCGGGACGAGATCAAGGCCGAGGCTGGAGCTCTGACGGAGCGGATGAAGCTTTACGCCACCGACGAGACGGGCAAGAACCCCGGCGTCGAGGTGTGGTTCTGGTCTGCGTCGGGTGAGGCCAAGGCCGAGGCTACGGTCGAGGAGAAGGGCGTCTTTTCGCGTTTCTTGCCGGGTAAGGGCCCGCGGATCGGTCAGCGCGTCGTTTACGTCGACGGCGGCTTCGATTTGTTTTCGAGTGGGCACATTGAGTTCCTTCGCCGGGTGGTCGAGGCCGAGGAGGAGCTCGCGCGCGGGGAGGGGTGGTATACCGAGCAGGCCGTCAACGAGCGCGTCAGCAAGGGCGGCGATTACCCGCCTGCGTACGTCGTGGCGGGCATTCATTCTGATGAGGAGATTAACCACTGGAAGGGCATCAACTATCCCATCATGAACATTTACGAGCGTGGTCTCTGCGTGTTGCAGTGCAGGGTAAGATCTCCAAGAGTGTCTACAGAGTACTAAAGAATGTTGTGCTAACGAACGGTGTACAGTACGTCAACGCCGTCGTCTTCGGCGCCCCGTTCGCCCCGACAAAGGCCTACCTCACGTCGCTGCCGTGGGGCACACCGGACGCCGTGTACCACGGCCCCACAGCGTTTATGCCGCTGACGTACGACCCCTACACGGCGCCCAAGGAGATGGGCATCATGCAGGCCGTGGGCGAGCACGAGTTTGCGAGCGTCAACGCGGGGACGATTGTGCAGCGCATCATGAAGAGCCGTGACATGTACGAGGAGCGGCAGCGCAAGAAGGGCATCAAGGCCGAAGGGGAGACTGCGGCGCGCGGGAGGGAGATTCTCGAGGAGGAGCAGGCGAAGCGGGAGGCGGACAGGGCGCGGCAGTGAGATCATGTGTCCACGGGTGCGCCTCTGGTGGGATTTTAAGGGAGAGAGCATTATCAAGTTACGAGGCGGCAGCATGTTTAATTTGGATACCTTGAGTAGCAGCATTCTTTACGTTGAAGGGCAGAATGGTTTGGCCTTCAACAGGTCACGGGTTGAAGAAAGAGGACTACCAAACGATACCTGGAGACCGGACTGGAAACCACAGACAGTAAAACATTACTTACCTTACCTAGTGCACTTATCACGTCGCGTCTGCTAGTTTCCGCGTGTCATTGCTTGAGATGTCTCAGCTGGGCATGTGTGGGTGAGGATGGATGTGCGCGAGAGTGTCTCAGAAGGAAGAACGGCGTCTTTTCATTCTTTCCAGACCGCCTCTCTCCGAATGATATACGTAGCCAGACACACTGCGCAAACAAGTGCGAACCCAGAGAGTAGCGCCGCGATCCAAGGGAACAGACGAGACAAGGCCGGTGCCAAGCCACACGAGAGTGTAGGTAAGGTACCCCGCGATTTGAAGGTCAAGTGACCAAAAATCATGAACCAACCGGGCGTTTTACGCCCCCGTCTTCTTGGTTCAAACGCAGAGTTGCCCAGGTTGCGTTGCAGGGCTGAGACGGTCGTGCTGTTTGTGTTGTTGCCCCTGCACTTATTGAGGGCAGACCGGGCAGGATGAAGTTCATAAGGTAAGGGAAGGTACTTTGATGTTTTGTATTGGATTAGAAATCGGTTGGTCTGCAGTGAGGGATAAGCAGCTGCCAGATCTGGGCATCCATCTCGTCATATGTAGGTAAGATAATTCCCCATTGTCCCCCCCGAGCTGACCGAGGAGAAGAGAGAAAATGTGTGTGCAGGAAACCGTGGAAGTAGATCCGAGCCTCCGGCAACGAAGTGTGCATGCAGGAGGTGCGCATTGGTGGTGCATCGTGTGAGAGAAGATGTCCAGTGGTGTTCCAGTGGTGTAGGTGCGAAGGAGGTGTACAGTGCCAGGAGACGCAACACCTGCCTTAATGGTTACACTCGGCACCTTGGGCTTGGGGAGGGATCTCACCTCTGCCAACCGATGCGATGTTCGAGAAAGAATTTTGGATCTGTTGAAGAGATTTAAACGATGGGGGGAGCAAGGGGAGGAGCACGGGGGGGTTGCTACCTACCTGACCATTGGGACAAGAAAAAGGAGGCAGGTGGTGGTGAGTGGTCAGCGGTGCCTTCCATTGTGGTCGCTCGGACTTGTTTCCCCACGTCATCGCCTATAGTCGGCTATCCGCGGGAGGGGTAACATGGGAAACCGAGAATGGAAGGGACAAGGAAGGAAGATAGCGATAACAACTTGCTCCCATTGCCCCAATTCCGCCCTTTGCACCTACCCTACTCCGTACCTTAGGTACCTGAGTACCTTTTTGTGTGGAGGGGCAAACCCGTCCGGGTTGTCGCAGTTTGTCCCAGCAGCAGGTAGAAGTCACCTCAAGGCTCAATGCGGGCAAGTATCTTTCAGCTGCACACATCTCAACAACAACCTTGAAGTCTTGGCGACGAACTTGACGATGAATTCCGCACTCTTCTTTCCGTCTTGCTCGCGAATCGCGAGGTCGCGAGGCAATACGTGCGCACTTACGAAGTTACGACTCATCTTCCCGAAAAAAACAACGCCATTATCACCGGAGATGACCTCAATTGATTCGATCGGCCGCATCAAAACCCTGTCTGACCATGTCAATAGTTGTCGACCAAAGGGCAAAAAGGGCGAACTGGACAAGTAGGGCGCGCTTGATCATTGCGATGTCGAACCTTGCCCATGCTCATCCCCTGAACATGACAACATGCTCGCTGCACCCAGAATGTGCTTATCGGGTAGCTAATGTATTCGGAGTCATAGACTGTTGCGTTCGAACGAGGTTGAATGAGACATCAAAACAACATCTACACTAGCTGAATTGCAAGTCCGATGCTGGAGCCACGCATCCACGGTACATACACTACCACACTACCCTACGTTGAAGTTCGGCTTCGGACCGCGCGCACCAAAGCCGCAATGGGGCACAAGGACGTCGACCGACTGGAGCCGTGCCCGGCCGACGGCTTGTGGTGGGACAAACTGAGGTGCATCCATCGCCTTCTCGTACAGGATTCCCTGCCTCACCTTTGGACCGGCGCTGCTGTTGCTGCTGTTGCTGCTGTTGCTACTGCATTGCGTTGCGGTGTACGACGGCATGTACCTGACGCGCCATTGACTAAAAAATCAACCCCCGACGAATGGGCGGCCGCGACTTGACCTCTTGTTTCGTCACAGATCTTTCTCGACGTGTCCCTTGCAAGTCGCAACTTGCCGGTCTTCTTCAGACGCTCCCGAGTACCTGTGGCCATTTCGAGGTGGGATGGTCCCGGCTCTAGCGGATAACTGTGGGATCCGAATTTTCTTTCACTTCTCTTTTTTCTTTCTTTTTGCCATCCTCAGCCTTGGATTGGTAGTCTGCCAACTGGCTTATCTCTGAAGAACGGCATGTCTGTGTGGGGACTCGAGCAGCAAGACAATCCTTCCTCGATCAAAAGGACGGTCTTCGATTCGATCATCGCCGACGCACTGGCACCAGTTGGAAGGCCAGAGATGAGATGAGATGTGAGAGAAACAGTTCCATCCTGACAACCCCAAAGTTCAAACCGCTGCCACCGACGCTTCACAATTGCTCACGCGCTGGTGGGTCCCGGCCCGGCTCCACTTAGAAAAAACAGTACTCGGGCTCGGCATTGGCATTCCACGATGAGCCCTCGACGTTGGACATTGGCACAACGCTCTCAATGGGAGAGTATTCGTAAACATACTGTTACTTCGTGCACACAACGGCGGAAGGGGAAGCTCAAGGGGCTTACGGCGTTGCCTCCATCTGGCGACCTTTCCGCATGTGGATCCCCGGGCAAGCGACGGCATACCAACGACAAAAAGCCATGCAGCATATCGGCCGCCTTGGCTTGAAAGTTCCAGTCAACCATCCTCCATGATCCACGCTCCATGCTCCACCATCGGCATCCATCCATGACTTAGATTGACTAGGGCATGGATCAATTTCTGAACCGTTGGCGTCTGCTGGTCTCTTTTCTTACACGCATCTGGTTTACCGTCTGGCTACCACCCCCAACCAACCATACGGAGTATCCGTACCCAGCAACCACTTCAGACGGACGAGTTTGCTTGTTCCTCTTTTTTGTTCCTTTTTTCTTTTTCTCTGTGTGTATTCGTACTACCTCACACACTCTGCGAGGTACCGGACAGACGAAGAGTCTTCCTCCCCTTACCCTTCCCACCCCATCCACATCCATGCTCCATGCACTGCACAGGTCAAATTCTCCATGATGTTCCCTGTTATCTGAAAACGCCCTTTTCAAGACCGGACCCGCTGCCCCTCTGCATTGGCCCTTGAGTCACCTGCTGCATCTGTCACTAGAACCTTGAGCCAAGCCAAACTGTGACAAACCCGTCCTACTTAAGCTCTTCCGTCACTCCTGCAACTTGACCCCGTGGTTTTGTTCTCTTCCTTCTCCATCATAAGCTGAATCTCTTCCTCCTTGTGTCCTTCCTCTTACATACACACATATTGCTTGTGTGTTTCCTCTAGCCTGTGCTATCTGTCACTTCGTTCAAGTAATAGCAGACCGACCCCGCGACCCCTCCGACTCCGAGATCCTTTATATATCCACCACATCGTCTCTCACAAACAACACTATACTCACATCAACAACCATAATGGCTCCCGGCACCATCTCCCCCGGCCTTCACCATGGCAACCAGGATATCGACCTGACTTCCTCCGCCATTGAGCACAAGCTTGAGGCTATTCCCAATGGCAAGGCTTCCAACGGCACCAAGACCGCCTATCAGGAGCTCGACGCCTCCAAGCTCACTTACAGCCGCACCCAGAACCCTCGTGCCGTCCCCGACCCTGCCACCGCCAATGCTGGCTCCGAGACCATCGCCACCGACCACATGGTCGCTGCCACCTGGAAGGTCGGTACTGGCTGGTCCACCCCGGAGTTAAAGCCCTACGGACCCATCTCGCTCATGCCGACTGCCTCCGTCCTGCACTACGCCACCGAGTGCTTCGAAGGCCTCAAGGTCTTCCGCGGCTTCGACGGCAAGCTTCGCCTGTTCCGTCCCGACCGCAACTGCGAGCGCATGCTCATGTCCTCCACCCGCATCGCCCTGCCCTCCTTCCCTCCCGCCGAACTCGAGAAGCTCATCATCGCCCTCATGGCCGTCGACGGCCCCAAGTGGCTGCCCCGCGAGCGTCCCGGCTCCTTCCTCTACCTCCGCCCCACCATGATCGGAACCCAGCCCCAGCTCGGCGTCCAGGCACCTTCCGAGGCCATGCTCTACATTATCTGCACCTACATGCCCGTCATGGACTCTCCTGTCGGCGGCATGAAGCTCCACACGAGTCCCGAGGATATGGTTCGCGCCTGGGTTGGTGGATTCGGCTACGCCAAGGTCGGTGCCAACTACGGCCCGTCACTGCTGGCTACCGTTGAGGCCCGTAGCCGTGGTTTCGGTCAGATCCTCTGGCTGTACGGACAGGAGCAGTACTGCACCGAGGCCGGAGCCAGCAACTTCTTTGTTGTGTGGAAGAACAAGGAATCTGGCAGGACGGAGATCATCACCGCGCCCCTTGACGACAGATTGATCCTTGACGGTGTCACCAGACGCAGCGTCCTCCAGCTCGCCCGCGAGCGTCTTGGGGACAGTGTCGACATTGTTGAGCGCAGATACACCATTGAAGAGGTTATTCAGGCTCACGAGGAGGGTCGCATCGTCGAGTCCTTTGCCGCTGGTACTGCTGTAAGTTTTGATCTGTGCTCTCTCGCTCGTCCAAATGGTCAACTAATTACGTTTCAGTTCTTCATCTGCCCCATCTCCCTGATCCACCACCGTGGCAAGGACGTCAACATGGGCATGGGCGGCGAAGGCGTCGGCGGCGAGTACACCCTCCAGATCAAGAAGTGGATGAAGGACATCATGTACGGCGGCGAGCAGCACGAGTGGGGTGTTGTCGTCCAGGAGGAGCAGTAGACAGCTCTGCTTAGACGAAGAAGAGGAAGAAAAGAGATCAGAGACACGAGTAAAGAACGGCATTGGCCTTGGTCTGAAAACGACCGAGGTTCGGGTTATGAGATTCAGTCATGGCTGGGGCGTTGTATGGCATTTTGCGCACCAAAAATCGGCGTTTGCATTGGGGGTTTACAAGCACCAAAAGAAGTGGTGCATGGTTGGGTAAACTTAGAGTACTACCTCAGCATCAAAATTCACATCATTAATATGAGTATCACAGAAGGTTTTCTTGTGCTTGTTTCCGGTCGCGCTGTATGAATACCTGAAAGTTCTACGAGCATACGGTCCTCGTGCATCTTGAATGTCTTGGAGTCCATACGTATAAAAATATATACATACTGTGGCCATAACAAGATGCCCAAGGTCCTCTCCAGGGCCGTGTGAGCGCACTCAACCTTGGCCTCAGCTACCAAAGTCAACTAGGTACGTTTTCTACCTAGTCCCAAGCCAATCTGCGGCTCCAAGCCCACATATAGGTTTGGTAATTCTGAGTTTCCTCCACCTCGACTCGCAAACAACAACGCCATTCACCAACTATTCAACCTTCACAACGACTACCCCCTTTATAACTTCCGGTGTCACCATCTTCTACCACCCCCACATATTCTGAATCCCCGAGCAAAAGTCATCCGGCACCCTACACTGTGGCGCCCCCGCTCCCGGCGCCCGGAAACACTTGTGGCCCCCGCCGTCGAGCTGGATACACACGTGTCCCAGCGGCGTGGCGTTGGGGAACGTCTGCCGTAGGAGACAGTCGTGCTGGAGGGTTACCTGCGTTCCCTTATCGCGCGAGAACCACTGCCAGGATTCGCAGGTGCCGGAGAAGCGGAAACCCGTGATGGCGTCGCCGGCGGGGCCGTTTTCGACGCAGTTTTGGGCCTGGGCGAGGACGGCGGCTAGGAGGGAGGTTGTGAGGATTGAGGGGGGACGCACCTGGGGAGGAGGGTGGTGTGTTAGTGGATGGATGGAAGATTGTTTGGGATTGGCGACTCACTGTGAGGGGAAAGTGGCCGGTTCTGTTCAGTAATAGTGGTCTACTCTTGAGTAAATACTGAGGAATGATTTCTTGACGTGAAGGAGAGTAGATCCTGAGAACCTGGAAGGAAAAGAAAAGAAGGACTATTCCGCGGTAAACTGGTCGCAGCTGAGGGTGGGTGATGACTGGCAAAACTGAGTGCTATGAGTCTCAATAGGTAGTTTACTCAAACACTCCGTTCCCGACTGATTCAGTCTCTTGAAAGCCTCTATACGTGTATGAACTGACCACATTTGATTAGTTCGAGTATTGATCAGTAATGACCATATAGAGTTATAGACTTTCAAGGTTTCAGTCAAACTGATGGAAATGAGCATCATGGCCGTTCCGACTATTAGAAATAGAAGCACTTGCTTACAGTTATCTTGGCTCAATTAAGAGGGATGATGATCTTTCTCCGTCGTGAGTCGTGCAATAATGACGTGAGAAAGGTTGGTAGCTAACACGGTTTACCGCATTTGGGCATAAACTTAGTAAAAAAAAATTTGCTGGCCCTCCGGCATCCCTTGTCGAACTCTCGGTTCTCGGAGTCATGAGACGAACGCTGATACCGGCGATATGTGTCTGAGTCCGGGTGCCTGGAAACTACAAGTTACACTAAAGTATGAATCTGGTACGTAAATTCTGCCTCTTGATCTGTGTTCTTCTGCCCGACATCATTAAGCCGCCGCGGCTTACGATAAGTGGGATGAAGGGGATGGTATTTATCCGTATGTCCGTTTTTGGTATTTGATATGCGCCCGTCTGAACTCGCCGGCGGTCTTGGCAGAGTCCGGACACCCCGAATAATGCTGACGGCCTAAGAAAGGCCGTTTAAAGACAATTTTCGGCGGACTATATTCAAACTTTTATATTTATGGCGAGTCAGCTTGAACAGTTGATACTATATTCAAAGCAAAGTTGATTGAGGTCATTCGAAATGATGAAGATCACTTCATGTTAGAACACATCATGGTTATAAGTAAGTAGATTTCTGTTTCCAGGTTCCTTCTTGTCTGCCCTATTTCTTCAGCGCCTCCTTACTTTCTCAAAAGCCTTTGGTATAGTTACTCGTTCAGCAACAACTTTTCTATCTCTGAAATCACTCATTTTACCCTTTTTCAAACTATCGTCCAGTCACGCCATCACATCCGCTCCTTCAAAACAAACAGTATAGACACAACAGCAAACAATGAAGAGCCAACACATCGCCCTACCAGGCCTCCAAGCCGCAGCCCTCGCCTTCCTCGGAGCCCGCGGCGCCTCGGCAGGAAAAGTCTTTTGCGCCGATGCCAACAACAAAGTAGTCGCCGATACCAAATGCGACAGTAAAGCGCCCGCCAACACTTTCTACATGTTCAACAGCGAATCAGAACACCCCGTTGGAAGCACTGTCGACGAAAGCCAGGTGGACTTGTATGATAGTGCCGATATGATTGAGCGCCAGAACGCGCGGTTTCCGCCGGATTATGAGATGGAGTCGGAGGGGTTTGGGAAGAGGGAGGAGTGTGGTGGTGGTGGTGGTAGCCGGGGAGGTTGAAGATTGGGTAGAGCGAGATCGAGGATGATCTGGTGTCTTTTATTTTGGGACATTACAACTATGCTGAGTTGGAATGCTTCGCATCTCTTGAGCAGCGAGGATGATGGCGGCTTCATGGTTGTTAATAGTTATCAGTCGAATAAGGCAGCCGGAATGTACACACAGCTATGAGCCATGTCATCTTCTTGAATAATCCGCGACTAAGAGATGCAGTCAACTATGCTGAATTATTACAAATCACAGCGTTGTCTACGGATGGAATGTGAACGTGTTGACATTAAATATCAAAACCGTGTTGACGAACAAGGTCTTATTAAATCTTGTAGTGATACCGTCTTATTTGCAATCTGAGCATGTAAGTTCATGGAACTCAAAAAAACTCGAAAAGAAAGCGGCAAATCGCTGCATCCACACATTGCTCGAGACACATTTTCAAACCCCTCTTTCTCTGGACTAAGTTCTTAGACATTAAAAACATTTTTTTTCTCCCAGCCTTTGGAAATTAAATAACGGCAACGACATATTAATCCATGTATTGCACTTACCAAAGCTCCCAGGGAAGTCCTTTTAGAAGAGGCGTTGAAAATGTTCTTCACCACTCAGTAGTTCCAGCACTTGAAGATTACTTCGATTTCGTCCTTCCTCGCGGTCACTTGATGTGCTTAGCCGATCTCGGCGCATGTCGATACATGGAGTGTTTACTAGGATTGGTAGCACTTGCCCATTTTGTGTTGCCATTGGGCCTGCCTACCTACCTAAGCCGGGCCAGACCAACAGAGACCTTTTTGAGCGTGCCAAGCCCTTGTTTCCCGAACGTGAAATGGCGCGATAGACTCAACCCTCCAGTCTCGAATACCTCATGATATCAATTATTGTACCGTTTCGGGGGATTTCCCTTGAAAGCCAGATCCTGTCAAGGTTGGTCTTTGGTGCTTTTAAAGCCGGAATACACCACCACATCAGTCACTGCCACCGTATTTCATGCGAGATTGAGTATAGCTAGAACTGTATTCAAAATCCTAGTCGCCAGTTCAGATGGTGAATCAATCAGAGCCTCGCTGGACTACCTGGGTTCGGATGACGGGGCATCGTCACCTCTGGGAATAATACCTTGGCAAACGATTCTCATGGCAAGTATCGGCGTTAAGTACAATTGGTTGGCCCGGTGGGGAGTTGCTCCCCAGGTCGGGGCCAGCATCGGCTTGTTGCCCAACGAATTGCGGATCCTCGACCAGCTTGGCTGTTACGAAGCGTACCGGGCCAGAGCTGAGGACCAAGTATACCAACACGCTTATCTTAGAGGAGAGAATGGTGAAATTTTCTGCTATCAACATGATCTGATGGACATGTGGGAGAAAATGCAAGTGCCTTATCGAGTTGTACGAATGATGACTGACTAAGAGATAGGCTCGGATATCCTATGATTTTCATTGACCGGCAGATGCTTCTTCAAGTTCTATATGAGAACTTGAAACACAAAGACAGAGTGCTAACCTCTCTCAACGAGTTGTGTATCTGTGGAGTTTACCGATTCCGGCGCTCATGTCACTACCAAAGACAACAAGGAGTTTTCAGCGGGGACATTGTTGTCGGAGCTGATGGAATTCACAGCACAGTCAGGAAGAAGATGTGGCGACACGCCCCAGCCGGATACTTCCCCTTGGACAAGGAATCCAAGGTTTCTGCCTCCACTCTGTGTGTCTTTTGAATCTCTCACAGGCCGAAGGCCTACCCCGGAGCCAGTCAGCACAACACAATGTCCCCCGGCAACAGCTATTTCGTAATGGCTGCGCCTGGAGACCGTGTCTACTGTTTCTTGTTCATGGAGTTGAAGACTCTCTATGGTAGAGATATTCCGAGGTATGCCATAAATCGCACATCTAAAAATCTGGGACTAATCTCCTCCCACAGGTACACCAAGGCCGATGAAGAGAGCATCATCAAGCAACACTGGAACGACCGTATCCTGGAAAATATGACACTGGGTGACCTTTATGAGAGACGGTTTGCTACGACGCTGGCACCACTCCAAACCTATGTCTTCGAAAAGTGGCACCACAACAGAGCCATGACCATCGGAGATTCCGCTCACAAGGTCAGTGGTCATTGAGAAGCGAGCTGCCTGAAGCCAGAGAGTGCTTCTCAGGAGAAGCACGCCGACGGTACAGTCACTGATGATGCGTTCTTGGACAGGTCGATCCCGTGACGGGCCAGGGCGGCAATGGGGCAATGGGGCAATCGAATCAGCTGCGCATCTGGTCAACGCCTTGTTGCGTAACCTTGACCAAACCCCAGGTAGTCTCAGTGAGAAGCAGCTGGAGAGCGTCTTTTCTGAGGTGCATGCCAAACGCTTTGTAAGTGACGATTCACATTACTACTAATACCTTGTACGAGAAATCCGTAAGACTGAATTGGGGCTGACCATATTCGTGTACTCAGAAACGTGCTCAACACATCGTGAAGCAAGGCTATTGGCTCCAGGATGCCTTCACACTGCGGTCCACCATGGGCAAGCTGATTGCGCGCTACTTCATGCCTTACTTGGGCTCTTTCGGAGTTGTGTATCGAGGCGTCGGGTTCTGTGCACCTGCGACTAAGCTGGAGAGACTAGAGGTGCCTCATCGTCCTAGAGCAGTGCTGTTTGAGGATGAGTTGCCAGCGGAGTCTCTCAAGAGCTTGGACAGTTTGAACAAGCTCCTGTCTGTCGCATTCGTCTGCGTGCCCTGTGCTATCGCAGCAGGCGTGATGCATCTACCAAAGAGCCTCGAGACCCTGGTCGAGGCCTTATGCTCTTCCAGCCGGGGAGATGCGTCGATGTTGCCGGCTATCGAGTTCATGACGAACACCGCCTCGCTCATCGCTCTCGCATTGGCCGACTTGAATCGTGTGGGTAACCAGCTGACATCTGTGACCTTGTAAGTCAATTCCTAGTCATCAAAGCCAATGGCCCAAAAGCCTAGTCTCAAGAGCAGACTAACTCGGGTAAATCCACTTTTAGCATCGTTATCTTCACCATATTCAACAACACACTCGGCCCAGGTGGCTTTGCTCCAATCTCATGCCTCTTTGCCCACTGGTCTTGCAACTCCATCGTCGGCAGACACGTTCCCCTCGAAAACGCCAAGAGAGTGTTGCCCATCACGGCCGCGGGACATCTCCTACCCGCAGCCACCGCGCTGTATCGACAGGACGCAAACTCGATCAACGTCTGGCGCAACGCATCAATCCTATGCTTCATGTTGGCAAGAAGTCTTTCCGTGTTTGGAACACAGTCCGGATCTCAGCAACTTGAGAACGAAGAGTCCAAGCTGCAGAGCACGAGAGAAAAGTCCCGGAACATGTTTGCCGAGGCAGATCTCCCGGTTCTTGGCCTTGTCTACTACTCGACCCTGGCAATTTCCGCAGCCATTCATCTCACCAACATTGCCCTCTTCGGTATAAAGTATAGCTTGTTTGGTGGTGAAAACGCGGCGTTGATGGCCCTTGGTCTGTCCAAGCTGGATATTTTGATCTTCACGCTCTGCTCGCTGATGCTTGCCCTCGGCACGGCGCCATGGAGTCTGCGACACTGCGGATATACCAACACGAAGCAGGCGTTGACCCAGGCCGCAGCAGTGGTACTGGGATCAGCCGTGGTTGGTCCTGCGGTGACGCTCGCAGGTATCACTGCATATCGTGAGGAAATCGTCGCTGGTCTGAGCCAGTAAAGACATGTTGATAGAGGCTGGAGCGAGCTTAAGCGCGGTTCCTCACAAAATCTGCCTGACGGGCCAGTCTCCCGTATCACCGTGAGCTATGGGGACTGCTGCCGAGATAATATTCAGGGTCATTAGTGCTCGCCTCAAAAGAGCCCTTGTAAATTAAGTAGATAGATTGGTTCATGTGTCATTCTCCATGGTAAGACTAGGTTTCGTGCCAGAAGCAGTCCCCGTCCCCAATCTCTCAAGCCAGTTGGTGTTATTCACGGAAAATTTTCATCCAAAGCCTGTGTTGAGCCATTTACATCAAAATACCTTATGCAGGATGTATGTCATCATTGGCTCTCACGCCACAACCAACCAAGGTTTTCCCCGGATGCTACGCCCACCCAAATTTCCCCAAACCCCCAGAATGTTTCTCGGTCTTGCTCTATTTAATGCCAAGAACAAGCTACCCCTCATCTCCGAGTGTTTAGGTTGCAATCGGATCATGTTCGCTACTAGAACAGCCGGGTTGGAAAAGTCGTTTGTCGTGCAGGACGTTACACCCACTCTCTCCGACGGTGCAATAAAGCGGCGGAAAAGAGGCGGAAAACTCGTGGGGAACTACCCCGCATGTTGATCATTTCCCTGTTGGCTTATGGTTATTGGACTAGCGGTGGATTTTCTCCTCGCTGATCTCTGGGGAACGGCCGATAATTCTGACGAAGCTAAGGTTCGTGGCCTGCTGGGTGAGCCGGCGCATCGCGAGATGACCGGCGAACCCGGAGAGGCCGCATATGCAAGGTGAAAGGAAGACTGTACAAATATCGGGTGTTTTCACCACGAAACTCTCAATCGTCGTAGAAAGCTCGATAACCATCCTGCTCCGGCATCAAGCTCCTCCCAACTTCCTTCGTCCTTGGTTCTCATCCTTATACGGAACGATGGGCTTCTCTTTGAGACGTCTTGCCGTTGCGGCCTCTGCATTAGTCCTTACTGGTCGGGCGCTGGCGCAAAATGGCTCAGTCGCAGGTAAGAAGATCTATGCCATGTCGGAATTCCTATGTGCGAGACTGACACCACAAAGGCATTGTCGTTGACGGCAAGTCTTTTGCCCTCAATGGCGATAGCTCCTCATACCGCTTCCATGTGGATGAGCTGACGGGCGACCTCTTGTCTGACCACTTCGGAGGGTCGGCGACGGAGAGCATGGAAATGCTAGCCCCGGAAGTCAATGGCTGGGTTGACATGATCGGCCGAGTTAGACGAGAGTACCCCGACCTTGGACGTGGAGACTTTCGGGTACCCGCAGTACAGATCCACCAGTCTGAAGGATACACGGTCAGCGATCTCCAATATCGATCTCACAGAGTCACGGCAGGAAAGCCTGGGCTGCCGGGTCTTCCCGCAACATTTGGAAACGATGATGAGGTCTCTACTCTGGTCGTTTCGCTCTACGACAACTACAGCTCGATTGCCGTCGATCTTTCATACTCAATCTTCCCCAAGTATGATGCCATTGTCCGAAGCGTCAACATCACCAATGAGGGGGAGGGCAATATCACCATCGCAAAGGCCGCAAGTCTTAGCGTTGATTTACCCTTCGAAGACCTTGAGATGATCGAATTGAGAGGCGACTGGGCTCGCGAAGCTATGAGAGTCCGAAGGAAGGTTGGCTATGGCACCCAGGGGTGAGTGACGGATGACCGCTACTGAACTCCTGAAGAACCATTGACTGACTTGAATACCACGTAGCTTCGGAAGCACGACTGGATATTCATCCCATCTCCACAACCCATTCTTGGCCCTTGTCTCTCCTGACACTACTGAGTCTCAAGGCGAAGCATGGGGGTTCTCTCTTGTCTACACGGGCTCGTTCTCTGTCGACGTTGAGAAAGGGTCCCAGGGTTTCACTCGTGCCATGCTCGGCTTCAACCCCTACCAACTCTCATGGCCCCTGGCACCTGGAGATACCCTCACTACTCCCGAGGTTGTCGCTGTCTACTCGGATGCCGGCGTCGGTGGCGTTTCCCGGAAGTTCCACCGTCTCTACCGCAACCATCTCATGAGAGGCCAGTTCGTCGACCAGACTCGTCCCGCATTGCTCAACAGCTGGGAGGGTCTCTACTTTGACTACAACGAGAGTACCGTCTACGACCTGGCACAGGAAGCGGCGCAACTCGGTGTCAAGCTGTTTGTGCTCGACGACGGATGGTTTGGTCAAGAGTACCCCCGGTTGAACGACACGGCCGGTCTTGGCGACTGGGAAGTCAACGCGCAGCGCTTCCCCGATGGCCTACCAGCTCTCGTCAACAAGGTCACCAATCTCGAGGTTACGAACACGACAGATAAACTCCAATTCGGTCTCTGGTTTGAGCCCGAGATGGTCAATCCCAACTCTACTCTCTACCATGAGCACCCCGACTGGGCTCTTCACGCCGGCAACTACCCTCGAACGATCAGGAGGAACCAACTTGTGCTCAATGTGGCGCTCCCAGAGGTGCAGGAGTTCATCATTGACTCCGTTTCCAAGATCCTCTCCAGCGCGCCCATCTCCTACGTCAAGTGGGACAACAACAGGGGCTTCCACGAGACCCCTGTCCCAGGCATCGGCCACTCGTACATGCTGGGCATCTACCACGTCTTTGAGGTCCTCACCTCTCGATTCCCAGATGTGCTCTGGGAAGGTTGCGCCTCCGGAGGCGGTCGCTTCGACCCAGGTGTCCTTCACTACTTCCCTCAAATCTGGACTTCTGACAACACCGACGCCCTGGACCGCATCTCCATCCAATTCGGAACTTCACTGGCATACCCTCTCTCTGCCATGGGAGCTCACGTCTCTGCGGTACCCAACCATCTTACTGGCCGCACGATTCCCATCAAGTTCCGCGCTCACGTCGCCATGATGGGCGGATCTTTTGGCCTCGAGCTGAACCCGGCCGTGATCTCCGCCGAGGACAAGGTGCAGATCCCCGAGCTGTTGGCCTTGGGCGAGGTGGTCAACCCTATTGTGATTGGAGGCGACCTGTGGCGTCTCAGTCTGCCAGAGGAGTCCAACTGGCCGGCCGCCATGGTCATCTCAGAGGATGGGTCGCAGGGTGTGCTGTTCTACTTCCAGGTGCGCGCTCTGTACAACCACGCCTTGCCGCGGCTTCGGCTCCAAGGCTTGGACCCGGCAGCCAAGTACTCGTTGGACAACAACGGCACCTACTCCGGTGCTACGCTGATGAGTACGGGAGTGCAGTACGCTTTTGATGGTGACTACGACAGCCGTGTTGTGCTCATCTCAAAGGTATGACGGACGCACTAGATAATCTAGTGGAAGGACGTCTTGCAAGGGTAATTAAAGTGAATTTTTATTTTATTTTATTTTTTGCAAAAGCCTGAGTGATAGCTAGAACTAATTATAATCACTTAACTCATCCCTCGGGAACCACGGACTGATCCTGAGCACCCTTAAGTTTTCAAATGGCAATGCACTGCAGCCTACTAATGACAACCCTAGGCAACAGATTCCTTACCCCATAGGACGTTAACAATCCCTGATGGTAACTGTGCTGTGTATTGACATTGCTCGAGGAGCACATGGTATGGCGCATTGAGATTGCCGCTCAACTCAAAGACACGGTCCGAAACCTTGGTTGAAGCTATTTCCTTTTTCGACCTACAAGGCCATTTTACCCGGACTTTCCTCTCTGTGAACCAATCAAAGTCATGGAATTGCGAACCGACGAATGATGAGGAACGCCGGAGAGCCGGAGCCGGCGATGTCACTCGAGTCTCGAGCAACTTTGCCAACCCTCAATACTTGTCGTAATTCCACAGCTCGCAACACTCGCTCAGTGGCTCTTTTCATTCAACAATCAGACACTACATTGACTGTCTGGCAGCAAACAAGTGGAGAGTCAAGGATTGAGTCAGCGCTGATTTCATGCGCAACCGCTCACCTTCAGAGAGACTTGCAACCAGCCTGTCGAAATGGAGGAAGTCCAATCCTGGCCGTCGCATCCAAGATCAGCCAACAACTCCGAGTCTCACCCAATTATCCGAGTCAAGACCGGCTGCAAGACCTGCAGGCGCGCTCATGTCGTGTTGCAACGTTATGAGATGATCTTTTGACTGATACTCAATATCAGGATACGAAAAGTGAAGTGCGATGAGACCCGGCCAGCTTGTCGACACTGTATCATCACAGGCAGAATCGCCTCGCCTTTTGTCTTCTACCCGTGTATCACACCATGGCGCAGATCATTACCGAAACATCTTTGCATCACAGACGATGAGCTCATCTTCGATAAGTTTACCTGGCATTTCGAAACGATGACGGCATCTTCCAAGGAAATCCTGACTGCAGCATTACCTACGATGGCAGCAGACCTCTCGTCGGGGCATGGATGGAGACGGTCGTCCACTGAGGGTACCTCTTGGCCATCTCGCGTGCGTACAGCAAGTTTGCGAGTTTGCTTTGTCCGTAGAGAGCATTCGCCGAGAGGGGTTTGGTTGGGCCGTTCGGGTGGAAACTGTCGAATTGCAAGCCGCCTGATGGAGGGTACTCGTGGGCCACGGAGCTGACAAAGACCACACGAACGTCGGCTTTTCCGCCGCCGACACTGCTTTCGGTGGCTGTCGTCCGCAAGATCGGAACCAGAAGTTTGACGAACAAGGCATGGCCGACGTGGTTGGTCCCGAAATGCATCTCATATCCCTCCTGCGTTACACTCCCAGCAGGCACGTTCATAACGCCAGCGTTGAGGATTAGGATATCGAGACGAGACGCTGCCGCAAGGAACGTAGTGGCTGCGTTGCGTATAGAGTCGAAGGAAGTGAGATTGAGCTTCAGAAACTTGACAGAGACCGAGGGGGAGGTGCTCTCGATTGCGTTGATGACGGCTTGGGCGTTGGGCGCGCTCCGGACCGCGATCCAGATCTCGGAGGGGTTGTGTTTTGCGAGGTCTAGGGCGGATTGGCGTCCGAGGCCGTTGCTGCCGCCTGTGATGAGAATGACTTTCCCTTGGAGGGAGGGTATGTCCCGTGAAGGGAGCCATGATGCGCCTTTGCATGCCATTTTGAGTGTGAGAGTTGTTGATTGAGGCATGAACTTCCTGGAAACGGATGAAAGTCGTAGAGAAACTGTTGCCATTGAGGTTAGGTCATGAGGTATTCTAGGAAACCCGCGCCTTTATATACACAATTGTATGAAAAGATCTCATTTGATTCCTCTCTTTCATTCCGATTGATATGCTTTGGCCCATCGGTGACTTGGTGGTAGCACGCAGAGAAGCTCAAGCCGAATGTCCGTCAGCCAATAGGATGACACGCTTTGCGAGCCGACAAATCGCAACACCAAGCTTAACACCGGTAGTGCGAAGTAGATAGAGTAGCAACGCCTCATGAAAATCTGTCACTTACTTAATAATGCTTGTCTCAATAAGTCCGTTCACAGTGTACTAAGAAGCTCCGAAAGGGAATAAAGGATTAAAATGCTCGCTGAAAATAACTACCTAGCCGATGGAGCCGAAGTGCTGTTGAGACGCCAGGGTAAGTAACCTGCCGCACGGGTAGTCTTTGCCCCGGTGACTCGTACACGTCTGTATTCTTGACATACAGCTTGAATGCATTTAAAGTTAGATGACGTGTCTGGCATGCCCAGGGGGTGGCATTTCCCCAGTCCAACCAGAGCGTATCCCACCAGCTACTACTAGAGTACTAAGATCTTCAAGTTGTCATGGGCAGTCGTCAAAGAAACGACTTCTCTCCTTCGCTCAATTGACTCGCATCCACGTCAGTCCTAAGCAGCGTCTCCTCGGCCAACACAGGTGTACTTCCCTCACCAAACAACCTCCACTGTGCCGGGGCCGGGATGCCAAAGTACACAGCCGAAAGAATGCTCCAAGCCCGCAAGGGTTTCCCGCTGGTGAAGATCCGTCCAAACAGCTTGCCGAAGGTCGGTGTCGCGCCCAGCGGTGCCAGCAGACCGTCCATGTACTTGACAAACTCGACATTTAAGGCGTGCCTATCCGAGTCGATCATGTGCTTTTTCCGCCAACCCCTCAACATGCGGATTTCCCGCATCATCTCCTCCTCACCGGGTAACTTCACGCTGCCCTTGATGACAGCGGCAATGAATCGGGCCTGCGCCTCGGAGACGGGCGTCACAGGTCCGGCTTGCTCGGTCTGACCCATGACGTACAGGTCTTTCCAGGTTGGGGATACGATGGACTTGTACAAGTCCACATGCGGGGCTGGCGCCTCCTTGCTGGCCAGCGCGCCTGGAGGAAGATATGGCTGGTCGACGATGTGGTATCCGGTGGCGAGGATTACGACGTCGGCGTCAAGGGCATCACCATTCTCAAGGATGACGCCGGTCTCGGTGAAGGAAGCGATTGCGGTCCGGCGAAGGGAGAATATGCCGGTTTGTAACTTCTCGACGAAGTCGCTTCGTAATGTGGCGTTCTGTGCCATGAGACCGTGGTCTGGCTGAAGCTCGGGCGGCATCTTGCCTTGGGCATGGTTGAGTATCTTCTCAAAGAGCCACTCCTGGACGCTGGCGGGAAGCCATACCTGGCTGCTGCGGCCTATGAGATTGAGTCAGCAGAGTATCCCATCAATCGTTCAAGATATGGAAAGAGTAGGACGTACTGTCCCACGCCTCTGTCGGTTTCCCCAAAACGAATCGAGGCAGGATCCAAGCGCCTCGACGGTTGACAATCGTAAGCTCTTTTGCCAGCGGGCCAACTTCACACGCAACGTCGATTGCCGATGACCCAAGACCGACAAGAACGACCTTCTTACCCTCGTAGGCGCTCGGCTTGCGATAGGAACGACTGTGTAGCACTTCACCCTTGAAAGCCTCTCTTCCCTTGTATTCAGGAATGAACGGCTTGCTGATAATGCCGGTTCCGCAAATGAGAGCATCAAACACCAACACTTCCTCCCCTCGGCCATCCTCTGCGCTCCCCCTACGGACCCTCACCTCCCAGCCGCCATCCTTGCGAGGCGCGCATCCCACGACCGTCGTCTCGTAGCGGATGTGCTTCTCGAGGGCAAAGTGCGCCGCGTACTCGTTCAAGTACCGCAGATGGAGCTTGTGGGAGTAGTAGATCGGGTACCGCGCCGGGTCAATCGGGAAATCACTGTAGCCCGTGGTCAAGCGGCAGGAGTTGAGCATGACGCCGGGGTACATGCCAGAGCTCGTCTCGGCAGTCGGATCCGGGTTGTAGAGCCAGAGCCCGCCGAGCGCGGGCGCGCGCTCGAAGCACTGCACTTCCAGGCCCGCTGCGAGGCATTCTTTGATGGCGACGAGACCGCTAGGCCCTGGATGGCGTTAGTGTCTTTTGTCTTGTTTATGAGGGGACTGCGTTGGAGTTCCTCCTACCTGCACCGATGACGGCGACGCGCTTGCTTTGCGACTCCATCCTTGGCGGGTATTTGACACGAACACGAGGACCGTCGGAGAAGCAACACAGATCGCGATGTTAACTTCGAATGCCTGGGGCAACGGGTGTATCCAATTTATCCGGTTTCGTTTCTAAGGGAAGCACTTATGTTGGATTCTCCCCTGACTGTACTACTCCTTTGTATCTTGGTTAAGTGCTGACGGGCGTCAAGCTAGCGTGCCCCATCCTTGTCTGTGTAAGCACAACAAGTGGTGCCTGCCAGCCCCAGAATGGTGGTCAGCAATATGATTAAGGATTCAGGATTGCCAGCAGAGCATCGATGGAGAGAGATAATCTAGCTATGGGCTGTCGAACCAATCTCTTGGGCCAGCAATTGCATGCAAATCGACTTTCACTTCCGGAATGGACTTACAGCCTCCACACCCGTCATCCTAGATTAGCCCACGTCGGCAGAATGCAAAAGACCCTCGGGACGTACTCAAACCCCAGACGACAAGGCATTCTTACAAATTTCAACATGGTGTCAAATGTGTCGATTAATATGTACAAAAATGGAAGAGTTTGCATGGCGGGTGAAGACGCCGTCTTCAACGTCGTTCACATCTAAGAGTCTACCGCATTCACTGCAGCTGCAGCATCTATTCTATCTTGTTCGGTAAAGACGGTGTTTCCTCCTCCCTTACTGACCAGCCAAAAACCCGTTGATGTTGGCGGTGACATCAACTAACGGCCATTCGGTTCGGTTGCCAGCCAGCGATCCCGCGACCTTGGCGTCACCAAAGTACTCCGTCACCGAGTAGACGCTACCGCCAATCTGCACAGTTGTCACTGTCGAGCCTCCATCAGCCAGGTACGCGTTGGGTACGGTACCAATGACAGCAGCAGACTCCCACTTGGCATCAGCCGAGTGCAGGACCACCGTTCCCTTTTCATTGTCAGAGACGAGGATGACAGTGCCATTGTAACGGGAAGGGATCGAAACGCCATCGAGCATCGCACCGATGGTGTCCGCCGAAGTCAAGGGCACACGGACCGGCGTCGAGGCCGTGGCGTTGGCGGTGTCAAACCGGTAGAGCTGACCGTCCGAGCTATCGGCAACGAGGAGCGCCTTTCCGTCGGGGGAGGAGACGAGTCCGGAGAGGCCGTGGATGGAGTGGTTGGCGGGCGTCTTGAGGTACCACGGAACGGCCTCGGAGCCGTCGGGGCTGACGCGGATGATGCTGCTGGGGTACGTGCCGATGGCGTACGTGGTGCCGTCGGGGCCGTGAGCCGTGTCCTGGAAGCCGCCGTACACGCCGCCGGTGACCTCGGTCAGGTTGCGCTGCCACAGGACCTGTTTCTTAGTGAGATCGTACTTGACGAGGATGTTGTCGCCCGTGATGTTCTGGCCACCAGTATCGAAGGCGGATCCGGCGTCAATGATGATGGAGAGGCGGTCGAGGGGGTCAACGCGGACGCCGCTTGAGTGCAGTTCGGGGTTGAAGCTCAAGCCTGGGATCTCGATGGTCTGGATTTCAGACGTGGTAGGGTTCCAGGAAATCACACTGGCGTTGTAGAGGACGCTATCAGGGTTTAGCTTCTTGCCTTTTTATGTCGATTTCAAGGTATCTCAGTATGATTATGGGGGATCTTACCTAAAGTAGGCCACACAGCGCTTGGTGTCGAAGTCTGCATTCTCGGGATACAGCTGGAACGAGTTTACGGTTTGATCCCCGGTCACCTGGGCGCAGGCCGTGGTAGCATTGTGATACTTGGTCGGGCAAGCTTGGATGGCTGGCAAGGCCATCAAAGGCAGAACGAAGGTGCGAAGTCCGGACATGGTAATGAAAGTGTAGTAGTATTGTCAACGAAAGTCAGTTGTTGGTGATGGTATCTAGACCTCTTCCCGTCTAACCCGGGACATCATGAAGCTTATATGTTTACGTCTTTGGTCTACCAAGCTATCCATTCACGACTTACAAATGCAGAGGCTTTTACGGATACAAAATCCGCAGACCGTCTGCGCATGTCAACTCATTTCTCGCGATGCTACGGCTGGGACCGAGAGGGCTCCGCACCCATGGGTATGCCCCGGCATGGCAGTGTGATTTGACTCGTGCGCGCGCGCGGTCTCCGAATGGAGACGACTACGTACTGCGTAGAATGCTTTTTCAGCCCTACGGATCCAAAGAGCATCCGACGAGAGCTAATTCGTCTTAAGCTCTTCATCACCCCAATGCCTAGCAATCAATCTCTACAGATTCAACGCAGATCTCGCACTATGCTACTACGTGACATGTCAAGTTCCCTGCCAGCCTCTAAATTAGTTCCGATGAAGGATTCCCTAAGGCCGTAGAGCCTCGAAGCGTTGGAGCGAATTTGTTTACAGATCATAGCGATGATCATAGCTACAAGCAACAGCCCCCACCCCCGCGCAGCCTGGCGTTGAAGATTCTCTCCTGGTTCTTCTCTGGAGAGCATCAAGACTTGTAGTGAGTCTTTGCTAGCCGTTTTGGGACAAAATATCCAGTGATATTGGCGGCCCACAATGAGTAGGTTCCAGTTAGTCAACGTAGAAAAGGGGAACAGCACCCTTCTTGAGTGTCTTTTGGTTGGTTTCAAAGATGCCGAAGCAAATCTTGGATGATTTGATCTGTGCTCAACATCAAGTTCCATGGTACTGCACCACCTTCGGAGAAATTATTGTCGACGCCAATGGCTGTGCAACGCTTGTTGGTTTTCAAGTAGGCATTGCAAACGGGGGGCTCCGATCAAGAACTACGGAAACCGGTTCCCGAGGACTGCGGAGAGCGCGTGGCGTGCTGGGCAAGGAAGCGTGCGCCCGCTCAATCGTGCTCCCAATACGACACCTCTTTTACGTCAAGGAAACTTCTAAAGAAGCTATTACGTCAATCGACAAGCATTGGACATACCTTTCTCCGGAGTGAACAATTGCACTGTAACCCGGATACCCGGCGACAATGGCTCCCACTTTCGGTCTGTTGCCCGGCTCGCGGATCCACTCATGCCGGGCAGCAGTTCGGCAGCACGGGGCTTGCCGAGGCATAGTCTGCAATCTGCATATTGCCTTGTGTAGCTTGATACGAAATTGAACGGAAGTCCGTCGCATCTACCACGTTATTATCGCATTGTCAAATGAGCTTCCGAGGGGAACAAAGAGGTGCCTATTGTTAAGTAACCACCAAACACCCGATCTAGCGTGGTTCAGCGACACCGTCACATTGACAAACAGAGACTGCCACTTGGAATTGTCAAGCAGTCGACATGGCAACATTGATTCTCCACGAGGTCGCGAAACAAGCCTTATCTAATGGACGACTACTACTCCATCTCCAGACTAGACAGCCAAACGGCCTCATCAACGATAGACCACCGTCATTCTCCGACCTCAAACCCGTGCCGCTATGCCGAGATCACCTCAGTAGCAGACACTTACAAGCGTCATTCAGACGTCACATGACACCGCGTCTTAGAAACAACACCACATGGAGCTAAGGTGAAAGCCCGTCGCCAAAGTAAACACGACTTCATAAGGAAGCAAAACTGCTTACGGTCGCTCCAGCGCCAAGGGGCGGAGGCCAACTTCTGGACCAGTGAGAGAGACAGACGCCGGCTCTGTACCAAACGCCTCTGAGGCTCTGACTCTCAAATACGAACGCCAACAAACGGCTCTGCGCCAATAGGCGCTGTCGTTTTATCCCCGACGCCATCACACAAAAGACGTTGCCCCCTCCTCATCCCCTGAGTGTGCATGTATCGGATCTGGAGGCGCATTGTGTCTCTTGCGCCAGAAGAAGAGTAATATGTGATACGAAGCACGCAAATCCAAGCCAAGCAGAGGCTGTGCAGTCTGCATAGCATCTCATGCACCTCTATCTCGCAGAACTCAACCTGTCACTCGTCCATCATGACTGTCTAAGACAGCCACCCCCACACTTTCTTTTCTCTACCGTTCACCCCTGATCTCTCGTTCGCACGGTGATGTCTCTTATCAGCCCAGAAGCCCCCCCAAAAGAGCGCCGCCACAACCGCCCAGTTCCACCCAAGCAAACCATCATCCCCTGAAGAAGAAAGTTAGACAGAAGAGTCCGTCAGAAGCGCCCCTAACCTCGAAAGCCTTCGCTGCTTTCCTCTACGCCAATTTCGAGTCAACAATCTAAACGAGAGACATGTCAGATCCGCTAAGCGCAAAAGCCGAGACATGCTAATGTCCCCGGGCACGGCACATCGGGCTCATCACCGGGAGAAGAATAGGAGATCCGAGAAGCAGAAGGAAAAAGCGGCAAGGAGGCAAAATCGGTTTTTTGCGTGTACTGAGTGAGATTGGAACTCCTCAAAGGCGCATTGCATACACACTGCATAACATGTGCATGTACGCACGTATGACTTAGAGCACCCCCTAACGCGCTGATCGACCAACAACTGCTGTGCGACGAGGCGTGCCGTGTAAGCCTTGTTCGCCCCTCGCTTTACCTTATTCAAGCACTCGGAAGGGCGGCATGCTCTTGTAATAGGGGAATGGCTTAGAGGAAGACTGCCGCAGTGACACTGCATCATACCGAGCAGGACAAAAACAAACGGTGAAGCAGAACACTGTATGTGGGTGGTGCCGCAGTATATTAACCGTGACTTGGACCAAGACATGAATGAGCTCATGATGCTGTGATTGCCTTCGTGGAATTCTGGCGAGAAAATTGAGATCTGGAAACAGGGGTGGGGACTGATGCGCAGCAGACATACTGCACAGCGCCATGCAGGTCAGCGTCTATGTTTATCAAAGTCAACAAGGCAGTTAGTTAGTAGTGTTGCAAAAAGGGTGGTGTAAATGTTCATTATCGATTCAATGATTACTGCATCTGTGGTGAATATATGACAGTCGGGAAGGATAAGAGATTTTGTCCAAAAATGCCCCGCGCAAGAAAAGAGTAGCAAAACAAGCCGTCCATACAAATCAAATGCCATCCCGCGCCATGAACCCCTCTTCTAGATTTCCCATTACACCATTAATCGACGCCCCTCCCCCCCCAGGGAATTCGTTTTGTGATATACTCTTTTGAGACAGACTTTTGTCCTTTAGTTGTAGTTGACGTACTCCTGCGGTGTGACGGGCCAGGCATCGATACCGTCCTGAATGATGACGGACATGCCGCCCATCATGTGGTTCTGGATGTGGCAGTGGAGCAACCAAGGGCCCGGGTTGTCGACGAGGTACCGCACAGCCATCCACGTAGGCTGGCTGATGGCGTTGGGCGTCGCGAAGGCATCTCTGCGAGGGGGGTCGACCAAGTTCCAGAGAGTGCCGTTGGCGGCGACGGCCTCCTCGATGGTGTTCCAGGTGAAGTTACCGGTGCCGGAGCCGAGGAGGAACATCTTGTTGCCGTGCTTGTGGATGGGGTGAGGGGGCTGGGGCGGGGCCGTCGCCTGGAAGACCATGTCAACCCAGGTGCCGTTCTTGGTGGAGACGACGGTGGGGTCGTTCTCGGCGGCGAGGACGCCGAAGAGGACGGGCGAGTCGTTCTCGTAGTCTGCGGGGAGGAGGAAGTTGTCGTTCAGAGCCCAGAAGTAAGAGCCGCCCTCGCTACGCATCTCAAACTTGTGCAGGACGCTGGCGGTCTGGGGGATAGCAATGGGAGGGAAAGGCTTGGCGAGAGCCTGGCGGAAGACACGAACATCCTTGGAGGTCGGCTTGCCGTTGTCGGCGACCCAGGGAGTAGAGGCAACAATGGTGGGTTCGGGCTGGCCCTTCTCACGCCACTGGAGGAGAGCGGTACCACTGAGCATCTGGGTGGCGATGACGGAGGCAGAGCGGATGGTGAAGTCACCCTGCTGCTTGTACTTGACGAGGACGGAGTAGCGGTCGCCGTTGGCGACGGGGATAGCCTCAACTTCCTGGGGAGTGACATAGGCACCGTCCATGGCGTAAACCCACATAGAGTGGTTGTCGATGGAGAACATGGCGGTGTGAAGGCCGTAGGCACCAACGAGGTCAAAGGCAACCCACTTCTCAGTGTCACAGTTGCTCTTCTCGACCTTGAAAGTCTCGAGGCCACCATCGCTAGGCTGGCAGCCATCAAAGACACCGGCAGGAACCTTGCTCAGGTCACCTTGACCACGGGCAATGACGGCAGCAGGAATGCATCTGGATAGTGTTAGCGAGGCCCATGCTCGCGGAAGGCTGCGCGTGTTCGTTACTTACGCCTTGTCAGTCATGCGGGCACCAGCAACGTTGGCCAGGACGTCCTTGCGCTCTTGTGTCAAAAGGGCATCAATCTGCTCGGGGGTGCGGCAGATGACACTACCTTTGCCGTTGAACAGGAATGAGTCGTAGCAGGAGAACTGGATGTCGGCGGCCTTGGACAGGTCGTGAACTTCCTCGGAGATCATGTGGCGGTGGTCGGCGAGCAGAAGAGGAACGACCTTCTTCTCGGCCTGCTCCATGGCGTGAATAGCGGCGCCGTCAGAGGAGATCTGGCTGAAGGGCTTCTGGTGGGAGGCGGCGGGGTGGATGGTGATGGCTCCGTAGAGACCATCCTCGATGAGTCCCTCGTAGTGGGCGTGGTACCAGTAGGCACCATACTGAGTGGCCTTCCACTTGTACTCGAAGCTCTTGCCGGGCTGGATGGGCTTCTGGGTGAGGCCGGGAACACCATCGGACCAGGGGGTGTTCAACTGCTCAATACCTACTGGAGTGTTAGTGGCCAGTCGAACGTCTGATCAAGATATCTGTCGAAGCTTACCGTGGTAGTGAACGGTTGTGGCGTAGGGCAGGTTGTTGTTGACCTTGATGGTAACATCATCTCCCTCGGTGATCTCAATCCTCGGTCCAGTGAACTGTTTGTTCACCAGAATCATCTTCCTCTCGAATCCATCGGGCGAGGCAGTCTCCCAGGTGAGATCCAAAGTGAAGCTCTTCGCATCGGCGATGGCTCCCAGCGCCAATGCCAGGGTAGGAAGAATGTAGCGTAAAACCGACATGGTGGGCAGCTGTAAGGACTAAAGAAATTAGAACAAGTGAATGGATAGGATCTAAGGTTGAGATCCAGAAGGATAATGAGCTGGTGTCCTTTCAAAAAAGATTCACTTGAACAGGCGGAGGGACGATCATGATATATACGGAAGAGACACGGGGAGGCACTCGCTCTCTCCATGTCTAGTCCGCCGCCGGGAGCACAAGCCAAGGGTGATCTGCCGTCTGCCGTGGCGCGGTCCTCTACACTGGGGGGTGAGGTATCCGAAGGAGGTCGATGTCCAAGGCGGAGGACAAGCAGCAGTAGCAGCAGCAGCATGTGCAGTGTGCAGTGTGCAGTGTGTGTGTGTGTGTGTGTGCAATGCAGCAGCAGTATCAGTGAGAACGCCAGCCGTTCCTCGCTCGCAGATCCGGCTTGCAATCTCATGGCTCACAGACCAGACCTCAGACCCAATCAAGCCGAGTCATTTGTCGTTCTAGTCGCGGGATGTGCGTAGCCCGGGTCAAAGCCATGAACATCCATCTACAATCTTAGCCACGTTGTAATCCATCGTCGCCATCATGATGCAGCGCGGATTGGTTCTAGTCGCTCCTGTCTTTGCTCCCACAATCTCTTTGACTTCCTGGGCAAAGCTAACGGTGTACTGTACTAAGCTGGCCGAAGGGTCCGTGTTCTCTTTGCCTGCGCGCCGCGCGACGAGCTAGACCTTGAGAGTGGAGGAACGGCGAGGATCAAGCGGCTGAAGTGGATGATGTCAGCATATCAAGAATAACAAAAGATGGATGGAAAAAGCAACAACAGAAGTAAAAGCAGAGACTATTAGACGGGGGGCGCGGGAGAAAAAGGCATTAGGCTCTGCGAGAACCCAGCATAACGGCATCCCGGCCGTCGATCTTCTCGATAAGCTGCCCCGTATTGGTTTCTGGGTTGCCATAACGTCCCGCGGAACTCGAAAGCGTACCGCGTAACAAAGACGAACGGAAAGGGACCAGCTGCCAAGCAGGGGTATGAACTTCTCCCCGTCCCCCGAGGCCTACCGGCGTGAGAAAGGTCCCATTCTTCCACTGTGGTGAATCTGTTGGTTTGGGTGGGTAGACTTTCGAGGTTGGCGCAACGCCAATGCAGCCAGTCCGGCCGCCATGCCGGTTGCAATTTCAGATTCTCCCCCCGGAGACTGCAATGGTCAGACAAGTGGCTTGAACTGGCTAGCTGTCGTTGGAATTGACCGGGCGCGCGGACCGTCTTAGTTCCTCTCCAACGAGGAAAGGCTGGCAGCACATCTCAGGCACCGTCGACGCCTTTGCCCATCAAAATAGTTCATGCCGAGAGAAGCTCAATGCGCCACACCATAACGCTCCTCCTGAACCTCAGGAACACCCGAATTTTCTCTCAGGCTCACTTCCAGCCCTTTCCCCAACGTCCATGCACAATGCACAACTCTGGCATCGGTGTTCCGCCTTCTCTATTTACGGCGGCAAACCTTGGAACCACTCCATTGCTTCCGATCTGGCGTAGCTAGGCTCTCAGAGTGCTGCCAAAATCCCGCTTCTCTATCACTGCTTGCCATTGATTCAGCCAGAGGACGCCAGAGGGCTATCCGCAGCCACAAGATGACTCGCCGGATAATCACCGTAAGTCAGGCTCACACACTTAGTTGCTGTGCAAATGAAGCAGGGGTTCTGAACCGTTGGTAGGGCGCGGGGTGGTGGCGAGCTTGAGAAGAAGAAGCGTTCATACATGTAGATGCGCCTCTGTGTCACCAGAAACACACCACACATAGTCACACCTTCAAGTCAAGACAGCCAAGTCTTGACTACAGGCGTCCTAGTTGCCACAAATCTTTTTTCGATTTTGCTTCGTGGTTGCATTAGGCATGGCCTGATGTTTCAACAGCCAGGAAACATCCGCAGTCTTCTCCAGATTGCCGGGAACCTGGACCTGGACCGGGAACCACCTGGATGGGCGAACGCGTCGCCACGTGCCCAGACCTTTCCGAAGCAGCTTGCGCAGCTTCTCTCGTCTTTCGCCGTTGCAGTGGGGGAGATGCACGGCATGGAAGGACAATGCTGTGCCTTTCCACCGCGCAGAGAGTGTATGCGGCCGCCTTGAGGGAAACTCCGGACGACCTGATCACGGCCTGCCCCCTCTTGTCGGATAAGTCCTCTTCGGCGAGGCACATGAACCTTGGTAACACCGACAGGGTGGCTCGTTAAGACCATCAACCAGGGTTCATCCGAATGGAACAACGATATCGCTCTCTCAGATGACGCGTTCTCTACGCCGTTGGAAATGACTACAGATGACTGATTCCCTAACGTCTTCCTATTGTAGCATGCAAGAGACTTCTGCCATGCTCACTATAGGTTGGCCATGAATGTCGACTTCATCCTGATATTGCACCCGGACGCTGTATCAGTAGACCGCAAACCTTTCTCCTCATATCGCAACAGCCCATTTCCAGGGTCCACGTCGGACGTCAAGCTTGACAGGACCACGAGGCCGGCCGCTGAGTTCGGCCTGCGGACAGTAACCCTTCCGCACCTTGTGGGTCTGCCGAGCAGAGATCCGTGTCCTGGTTTGTGTCCTGGTTCGGACGATGACCCTCCTAGAATGGCTCCGGGTCGTTCAGCTACACCATTCTGAGAAAGAGGCTGACAACTGCTTTTAGCATCGAAACAAGCCAAGAGAGGCGGCTTCCATCTTGTTTTCTTCATCAGCTATCAGCCGTGAAAACACACAGATCTATACCAAATTACGGGATGTGGCGCGCAAAGCCATGCTGCTTCTATTTGAGTTCTCTGGGTCTGGGGCAAGGCTGAAATTCTATCTCCAGAAAGACCTTCTATCATCATCTCGCAGAGCATGCGAAACAGACCGTTTGCGGCCAAACTCCCACGGGATGAGCTCTTGTGCACCAGGTCTAGATCGATCGAGAACGTCGGGGATCGATGGCGTTGGCTCTCGGGGCGGCAACCGTGCGTACTGGGGAAGGCGAGAACCTCGAAAAGAAGAGTCTCCTGCCAGGGTCTTCTTTCTCTCTACTTGGTGATGCTTTCGATGACGGACCTCTCATTCTCGTCATTGAGCCGGTATGTCTGGGGAGTCTCTTAGAATGTCAGCCAAGCTAAGTCAACCTCCAAGACCTTCCAGCCGACTTGAGTTTCCCTGCCACCGGATGCCGAGATATCCACGGTGTTTTAGCAAAAGCTGGAGGCAGGTCTGCGCGGGTCTTTGTCGATCCTCTTTCCAGAGAGCAAGGCCCTGTGAGGGGTTTGTCGATGGGAAGAAACTCCGGCCAAGTGGCCGCCTGCCGAAGGTTGCAGGCTCCAGAGGAAGAGCAGGGGGGAGGGGCTGCGAAGGCGAAGACGCACCGACGAAGTTCGAGTCCTCCTCGACTGTTAGGGCGTTCGAGGTTTCTTAGCTCGGCTGTGAGCTTAGTGTCGGCGAAAATCCCAGCAAAAGTTCAAGTTCCTGCATAATCACACAGCAGGAGAAGCAAACGAAGAGGTCGGATGCATTGCAGGAACTCCCCAATGCGTCGATGTGCGTACGCCGGTCCGCAAAGGGCTGCATCCCAGCAATGATCCGTGGATGCATGTGGTGTACAGAACATCTGGGACTCGAACATCTCGCAGAGAATGCCAATGGTGGTCTTGGTGCAAGATCCTGGCTTGGCCCGAGGCTGGGTGCTCCTTCTGGTGTTTTTTTCCAAGAAAGCCAAGGCTGGTGGTGCAATACTCTCGGTGCTCGTAGTCTGCTGGTACAGCCAAGATGCCGAGAAAACTGTGTTTTATATCGATCTATTGCGTGGCCGTTTCAGCTGCCGGTCGAGAATTCGTAAGCTCGATGGATTGTCTGGTTCCGCATCTATGGTTAAGCTCGCGGCCGGTGGCGTCTCTCTGCCCTCGATCTTTTGATATGCCAGGCTTTTCCCGGATTTTTCAATGTGCTACTAAATAACCTGCGAGGTAAAAGACTTTCCGTCGAAGATGTTAAGACTCAACTCTCGATGCATCGAGTGACACATTGCTGGTTCCGCCGACGTTTCCAGAAGTCACCCGATGTGCAGATCATGGGCAACCCTTTAACTCTTCAGATTATGAGAGCCGTTGTGATGATATCCCCCATTCAATCAGCCGGATGTACCATAGTGAATCATACATCATGCGAAGCCCATCGTTTAAGGCTCCATTGTCTGCGACTGTAGTTCAATCAGCAACAGAGACATGTTTGGAACGACGCAATTAGTCAGTCTCTCAACCTCATTGTTCAGACTAGTTGAAGTGTTGAAGTCAGAATCTAAAGCCATCTTCCGAACTGAAATGGATGAGAAAGCCTACCTCAGCCAGGCCGTCCATGCCTGTCTAAGACCTGAGGTTTCGGGCAGGCGAGATGACAAGTCGGTTCACGGTATGGAGAATCCGCTGGCTGAGCCGTGCGAGCCGTCGAGGAGTCTGGCACTGCACTGGCACTACCTTACCTCTCGCGCTCGCATGACATTAGGAGTCGAAGGAACGAGGCTGGTTTGATTTGCCAAAGATGGAGAGAGACGCAGTGAACTCGGCGCTATTGCATGACTTATCGCCGTCAAGGATCGAGAGGGTTGAGTAAACGATCTGCGGTGTCATCATGACTCCCGGCAACTCGGTGGCAAAACAACTTGCCTGCCTCCTACTTGCAGTACGCATCCAAGAACATCATGCTTCTGCATTCTGCAAGTTTCAACGCATCTTCGACGAGCAGGGCTGAGAGAGCTTTGACTTTCCGGGAGAGACTTCTGGGAGACTTCTGGGCACATACGACCAGCCACACATTAAACCAGCCACTTGGGTGTGGCTGTGGGGGGAGGGGGGGTCAAAGGTCAACTCTGCATTGCCAAGCGAAACTTCACAAGTGGACACATTCAAGGAAGACTGATGATCATTTCTCAACTTCTTCACAACAGCGATTTTCATGTGAAAGGTGTTTCTTGAAGATGGCAAATATATTTTTCCTATCGGAACGCATCATGCTTTCATGTCCTCATACTCATCTCTCTACATACAGAAGGGGTTCAAATATACTCAAAAGAATAAAATCAGCTCAGGTGCTGCTAGCGACGGCCGCTAGATGATTGACTGTTTAAGCACGGACAAGGGTAAGGCCGTAGGTGGACAGGATCTCGTTGACCGGCTGGAAGTAGGTGGTACCGCCGGAAGAGCAGTCGCCGGAACCTCCTGAGGTGACACCCTGGGCCTGGGCGCCAGAGTAGAAAGAACCACCAGAGTCACCGGGCTCGGCGCAGACACTGGTGCGGGTAAGACCGGTGACACGTCCCTCGGAGTAGTTGACGGTGGCACCGAGGGCGCCGACGGTACCGCAGAAGACACCGGTGGTGGAGCCGGAGCGGCAGATGGAGGCACCGACAGCGGAGGCGGTGGAGCCGGAGACGGGGAGGTCGCCACGTCCGTATCCGTCAATGTAGCCACGGAGAGTAGTTCCGGAGACGGTGCGGATGTAGGACATATCGGCGGAGCCGGGGAAGACGGAGCCGGAGAAGGTTCCGAGGGAGGCGCCGGCGGAGGTGGTGGCGGTGTCGCCGGCGCTACCGCAGTGACCGGCGGAAACGAAACCGGTGGTGACGGAGAAACCGATGGAGCAACGAGCGGCACGGTTGATGAGGTAGGCGTCACCACCGAGGACGGTGGCGAAGGTGGAGGGCATCGACTCAACGGTGCGGACCTCGAACTCGCCGGCGGCGAGGCCGACCTCCTTGGCGAGGGACTCGGCGGTAGCGGTGCTGCCGGCAAGGGACTCGATGACGAGCTTGTTGGCGGCGACATCGACGAAGTAGGAGGCGATGCCGGAGGAGGCGGAGGCCTCGTCGCGGCGGGCGGGGGCCTCGATGTCAATGGCATCGAGAGCGGCCTTGGCCTCCTCGAGCTTGGAGAGGGGGTTGGCAAGGATGACGGGGGTGGCACCGGCGGAGGTGACATCGGCAGCCAGGGACTCGTCAGTGACACCGACCTTGAGGGTGGTGCCGTCCTCAGAGATCCAGGCACCGGCGAAGCCAGCAGAGCCCTTGAGGGACTCAACGACATCGGCGGAGCGGTGCTCGAAGGCGACGCGCTTGGTCGCAGCCTCGGCATCCAGACCGAAGTCGCGCTTCATGGCGGCCAGGATCTTGGGGTGAAGGCTGGTCGCGGCCGAGGTGGGGGCACCGTAGGCGATGGGGAGGACCATGGCCAGGAAACCGAGGAACTTGGTGAGCTCCATGATTGGTGTTCTGAAGAGGTAGACAACGGGTGGATGGGAAGTGAGGTGAGTCTAGGAGGCTGCTGAAGAGTCAGATGAGTCTAGAGTGCTGATCAAAAAAACTTCCAGACTGGATGAGAAGATGCAAACTTATATACTCGTCTTGGCTCAAGGATCGTGACGAGAATCATGGTCTTGTTGTTGCTAACTTGCTATTCAAGATGGAGTCCTACACATCGCCCCAGCCATCGTGTAGCTCCTCCTTCCCAATCCGCCCCAAAGTCGGCCTGCGATGTTATCGTAAGTTTCCTTGATTCCAGCTGGGCCTTCCTCAACAGGCACATCAGAAGACAACGGTCCCGCGATGTCACCGCAGGCTTCCAGGAGATCAGCGGAACTTCCTCACTAGGCACTTCGGACGACATCTGCACAGCGATATCATTGCAGGTTTCCATGGTATCAACAGGGCCTTCCACAAGAGGCACTCGAAATGATTTCCGCCCTGCGATGTCACCGCAGCCATGATATCACCAGATCTCTCGCCGCCTTCCTCAAAGGGCACTTGGGAAGAGAGCTACCCCGCGAAGTGGCTAGCACTGTTAGTCGGGTGAGTCCTTCAAGGTGCCTTCGGAGGCTACCGCCTACCCCGCGATGTGATGGTATACGCATAGCTAAATAGGAAGGAGTACAAGATCCTCAAGATAGGAATCAGGTTGGGGCCCATTGGGGGCAACTTGGAAAATTGGGGCAACCGTTGGGAAGCACGGGAGCTGTTAGCCTGCTCGTCGATGAGGTGCAGGATCTCTTGGCCCGGCACTGGGTCCCGCCAACTCACGCGGCGTCACGCCTCTCACGCTTGTTTGAGTTTTGCATTATGCTTAAATCAGGTGCAGATCATCGGCTTCGGCGCGGCTGTATCTTCAGATTCGGAAGGCCAACGGGAACATGTTCCCCCGCATCGGAGATGCACAGCGCCGGACGGCCAGGCGACTAAGTTATTCGCCCATGAGGCTTTCGGTCGGCCCTCTCTTCGGGAAGGTAGCATGATGGCTTACAGACCCGAGCGTATTAGGAAGGCCAGGAGGGGGCGCGGAGGACGGAGGGGGGGCCGTAGAAACATCAACTCGCGAGTGCGAGTGCCCCAATGTATCAAGGATTCAAGAAACGACTGGGAGATGAACGGGAGGCGTCGAACAACTGGCATCTTGGCGGGGCAATTCTCCACCTCTTAGAGGTTTGCCGGCGCATCCAACCTATCAACCGCTGCAACCCTACTATCTCTTGGCGTCTGACGGGCAGCTCGCTTGCTAGGAAGGATGCTCCTCTGGTCAGGCGACTGGCGCTTAGAAACTTAATCTCGAGTACCTGGATGGATCGAAGACACACGCAGAGTCGTCGACTTTGAGTGCCGTGGGCGGTTGGCAGAAAAAGTCAAGAAGTTATAGCTATGGTGTTGCTTAGTAACAGCACCTATCCATACATGCACCTGCGTGACCCGGCATTTGCCCCAACTTCACGGCCCGTCCCGGACAATAAGCAGTGGAATCCTCCGAGGGCACAGCAGAAGCATGGAATATGTCGAGGAGGAAGGCTTGTCAATAAAAGATGCTTCAATATCCAAAGAAGTTGTCCATAGCTATTTCCTTCCAAGAGAGTCTTTGACAGCGATCCATGTAAGTGCCAAATCGTATTACTGCGGGATGCGGGGGGGGGGGGTCCGAGAGAGTAGAGACGGCGTTTGCTACGTCCGGCCTTGCAGGATTCCTGCACGGACCTTGCGGAGTCTGGTGACAAGAAAGACTGCCACGAAATTTGGCTACGATGAAATAGCAGGAATTGGATGGTTGGCAAATGCAAATATGTGGATGAGTTGATGAATGGGGAAGCTGTGAGTTATATCAAAAAGTGGGCAGATATCAACTCTTGGCGTTTCCCTTGTTGACGAATTGGCATTGGAGGAGTCTTCCTTTTTATGATGCTACTGTAGGACAGAGTAAGTAGTCAATAACACCTCACGTCACATGTCTGGAAATACCACATGCAGTCCTCAGCACCATGGAAACCTCAATTGCATTACTTGAATAATTCGCCTCCGAGACAAGCGCAAATCGGCAAGGCGGCGGGACGGCTTTCCATAATCAGAAAATCCTCGTGCTGCTAGGACTACATGTATGTATTCTCCTCTCACGTCCACTTTCACTCGAAACCAGGTTGCTAGTCCGTGAGAGACAATCCTCTGATACTGCGATGTTATGATTGTGATGGTATAGATTCCTACCTGCTTCTGGAGCTTCCTCATTAGGGAGGCTTTCGGGCGACTAGCCTTTCGAATGGTGATGGCAACTTGACTGACGATGTCATCCGACACATCCGACATGGGTATTCGTCGTCATCAATTCCAAGCCTCATCCTCTTGGACGTCGAAGGTCTTGCTGCACCCCGAATCAGCCCCCTCGAACAGCTGACAACTTGGCGCCGACTGAGGTGCGTTCTGGAATGACAGCAGACAGAGGGGTCGTAGAGGGCTCTCGACCGTGTCGCGGGCGTGAAGTCAGTTTCTATTTTTGAGCAACGCTCGGAGCAGAGCCAAGAGCGCCTCGCCCCCATCTCCCCGTCTTGGCGGTAATCAATCAAGGATGGAACTTTGGGGAAATAGTGGCGTCGCGTAGCGTCATTCATCCCGACGGGAGCAAAAGGGAAATTGAGTGGTGTCTGCAGGTGTTTCAGGGCAATAAACGGCGCCAAGTTTCACCTGGCCCGCCCCTGGCCTAGGCATCTGGGGCTTCTGGGTAGCTCTACAGTGAGGGGCACGTGCGCGTCTGGAAATGTTCCAGACTCCTTACATCCATCGCAACATCGTCAACGGAACTTTCCTCTAGGTAGCGGTGGGTGGTGGATGACTTTGAGCAGGTGCTAATCGGAATGAGCTAGACTTTCTGAGAGACTTCTTCAAAAATCTAGGTCTAGTGCTGAAGCTGTGCTTCACGTGGAAATGGACTGGTGTACAGAGTACCTAGTATCATTGACACTGAGCATTCGTCAGCCACTTTGTGGCGAAGGTTGAGGCTTGCTCCATAGGTCGTGGTCCTGTGGCACAACATCCTCCATGTTTCCATGAGATTTGACCACATCAATACGTACCTTACGGTTCATCAAGCTTTGGGTCCAAAATTTTCTGTATGGTCCATTGTATGAAGTGAGAGGATATGTCATAGAAGTGGGCGAGCTTTAAAACTGGGCGGTCACGATGAAGGAATGAAACGTGCTTCTTTCTTTGATATGCCTTTTTGACTATTGCATATTTCTATTTGTCTTATAGTTGTCAACTTGACGAGTCCAATAGGAAGAAAGACAATGAAGCAGGCAGGGTGGTGACAATAATGATCTTACTTATCACAATACCACAAAAACATTTCGCTGTGAACCCGCTTAGTTAATAAAACTTTCATGTTTGTTCATGATAGTTTTTCGTTGGAATCTAAGACCGAATCCAAAATTGTAAGACTTTAGATAATAAGGAATGAGATGGCTTCAACTCTACATGTTGAATGTTGCTTGAAAGGAATGTCCGTGAACCTTCTCGACAACTCATGATCAAAACACGCTATGAGGACATATGTCGATCCCTACCTGTACCAATATAAGTAGACTGTATTTCACTTCATTTAAGAGCATCTAACAGTCAGTGCCGATAGGGAATCGATTATCACACAATCTGTCTGTCTTTCGATCAAACTTACCAAATCACTTTCCTCAGTTGTAAAGTTTCGTGAAACTTCGTGAGAGTTTACATTAAATCTCAAACTCAACTTCAACTCCCAGACCTCTAAAGGGACGAGACAATGTCGAACCAAGCCGTACAGTTGCCAAGATCTGAAGATGGTTGTCAAATCATGGTGGCTACACCTGAGTCATCTCCCGCGTACTCAATGTCGTCTACGCCATGGCCTAACCCTGAGCCTGGCCAAGCGCTCTGGAAGAGTCAGTCATGGGCAGGATGGACTCGAGATCTCGAAGATGAGCTCAAAACAATTCAAGCGGTAAACTGGACCTTAACCCCCCCTCTCTCTCTCCCGTGGAAATCGAAATATGTTGACTGAACTGACTAACGTGGAATTATCCAAAGGAATACGACGACTATATTGATCACGTCGAGGATCGCCTCCGATCTGAAAAGAAAAAGAAGAAGGCTTTGATCAGGGAGGTTCAACGTCTCAACGAGGAGTTAAATGCCGCGAAAAAGGTCAATGACATCGAAAAGATGCAGCGCCAGAACGCGCTGGCGCTCATTGATGCTGCTAGACAGGAACTTGTAACTTCTGCCAGCGAGTACGATTCCAAGACGTCTTTCATGAGGATGCTTACCAAGTTGGGTTTATCTCGTAGTAAGTGATTTTGTCAGGATAAAGGCGTTTGGTACGGAGGAAGGAATAGGGGCCAGGTGGCTGGTGCAATGTGGTATGTTACTTGCAACTTGATAAGTTGATATAATTGAAATGAGAAGATGTCACCTCGCTCGCAATGATTTTGTGAGCTTGTGAGAACACCAAGCATTTCAATAGCTCGACAAGAGATAAAGTCAGTTCTATCCCATCAATTACTAGATGGCGTTACTGTACCCTTCTCCAGTCTTTCTCTAAGTTTAATCTATTTCGGGATTATTGATAGGCAGGTATGAGGGAAATAGAGCAAAACTAGAGAAAGAGTAGAGATGGATATAGTGACGCTATCTAGCAGTTGATGGGATAGAATTGAAAGTTCTCAATCCGGATACCATGTGGAATCAAGGCTGCGGCTTCTCCGTTGATGCCTTGGCAGCGCGGATAGGCTTCGGCCATCATCATGTCACTTCAACGTTAGTTGACGTTAACTTCCAGGTATAAATCAGACTGCCAATAACATTCAAAAGGCTTGTTTTAGTCTCTCGGCTTTCAAGAAGGGACTACCGCAACCTTCACGAAACTTAGAAAGGTGTCTTGTTTGGCGGTCTTTCCAACAGCATTTACACACTTGTCAATGGAGGGAAGTATCAGCGGCACTAAGTAAGTAGCCTAACGATTATCAAAAGATCGGCTTCGGATAATACGGCATAATCTACACCAAACCAGCCCTCAATACCGTCATCAAAGTCGCCCAGAAGTCCTACCAAGAAGCCTTGTGGACAGATTTCTAAGCCCACGTCCGCGTCTACGATGCCCTCCAGAAACAGACTCGCCTCAGATGCCCCAAGACCTCTACCCGAAGCGAACTCAACTGCCTAGTCCCGAAACTCTTATGCTCCTAATCAGTCAGCATGGTGGTAGGATACCAACAAGCACATCTTCGCCAACGAGACCCACGAAGCCTTCGACTTTCCCTCTACGGCGCTCATCGCCGAACGCGACCCCACGCGGCCCGATCCGACCCGGAATCTCCTCATCGACAGGGTTTGCTTAGAGGACATACGCGAGATTTACAGAATCGACCCCAGGAACAAAGATGCCGTGGCACGTATCAACCTAGGACGACGAAGAGCCCCCGGCACGCCGCCACCTTGGACCTTTTCGCTACGGAACTACAACCTGCAGCCAGATCAAATGATCAATCTCCATATGCCGGTAGAATACTACGCTGAGCACATGGCCAGAACCCTCGCTCACAGCCACTAGTCCGCCAACGTCGACGGCTACAATATTGAGTTCGTCCTCGGCGGTAGCAGGCAGATGGCCAAGTAAACCCAGCCCGTAGGCGACATCCTGCGACTCACTCCAGAGCTGCTCCTCTCAGTCTACCCCAATCAACTTTCATCTAGTGGTCCAGATTGATCTCACGAGGCGGGTACTCAGAGTACAGAATGCGCGTGTAGAAGGCGAAAGGGTCGTCACGGAAATGTAGATCCCCATCATGTCATCCCAGCCCGCCCAGCAGTACTCGTCTATTTTGTCTGGTGACTCCATGTGAAGAATTGTGACAGTTTCCAGATACTTCTTCCTAAGTAGCTGTAAGCTAGTTGTGGTAGAACGACTCGGAATTTGTTCCAAGAAGGAGTAGCTGGCGGGCCGTCGGACTTTCGGCATCGGGTTTGTCCAAGACATATTGGTCCAGGTAGATGGTATCGATCTCGACGTTGACCCAAGCGAACCTTTTGGGTTTCGTTTCCGGGGCGACGTTCACCTTGGCGTAAAAGCGCTGGATGTGTCCGAGATTCGGAGCATGAAGTAGGGGAGGAGGCGGCGCAGATGATGGCCAGGGGGAACTGGTTGTAGGCAGGAGGTTCTTCGCCGTACATGATCTGACGGGGTTCCATGGCAAGTTACCAGATGCGTTTACGCACTTCGAGAGGGAGAAGGGGAAAGCAATGGAAAGCTGGCATTGTAGGTCGCTGCGAACTAAATATAGATTATCGTAGAGGAATCAGTCTAGTTTAGCGAATTAGCTAGAAGCGCAAATGTTGTGACTGCTTGAAGAGTAAAGTTGAGTTCTTTTCTGAGCGATTTCCTCGAGTGATGTGATAAATAAGATAGGCCGTGCCGCCAGCGGCACAGACGTCTTACCGAAGTTGTGCGACGCCATTATCCTTCCCCCCAAATCCTCTGAGGCCGGAGATTGGACGTCGATGCGCTCTTCCTACGAGATATGAGAGCCTCCAACTCTAGTCTTCCGACTTGGAACCCAAACTAGGGCCTATGCCCGGAGCTTGGTTTCGAGGACTCATTATGCAGGTTGGTGGTTATTGACAGTCATTCAACCGTTCCAGTGCCTTGGGGATATCAAAGATTTATGTTCATGTTACGAAGGTTCCTCTTTTGTGCCTGAAATCCTCATATGTGAAATCTGTCACGACTACGTGTGGGCGATCAACGCGATGGTAGAAAGCCTTGGATTTCTTATCAATGCCGCTCGATACCTCTCATCGCGGGCCCAACTCAGTCGGTTCCAGGAAGCAACCGTCCGATAAACACAAGCCCTCCCATTATACAGTCGCTGCATCAGATGA
>JFFI01001963.1:0-42258 GCA_001563125.1 Colletotrichum salicis
TGCCCACCACAGGTGACCCCCCCGAATGCGAACACCAGACAGGCAGGCAGGCCACTTTTTTGAGCGTTTCATCTCATCACTCCAGCGAAGCTCTCTGAACCACTCGCTCGTCCCATCACCAACGTTTGGCGGGCATGAAGGATGACAGGAGAAACAATACGTCTCTTGTCGGACCAATGTAACCGTGATGTGGGAACCGAAGCAATTTTTGTTTTTCATTCTTTCCAATAGAGGTTACAAGTGATTATTCCCCCATGCTAAACTGCGGTAATAGCAAGACGTGATTATTGGTATCAAAAGTTGCTGTTTCTTTCTAGCACATCACAACATGTTTTTTTCTCGCCCCCATTTCATTCAAGAAGGGCCTTTCTAAGCGTTTCATACATGAATCGGCCGTCAGTCATCCATCCCTCCCAAGTCGATCAAGAACTCCGCAAAATCAAAGTCCACCATCCTTTTTCACCTTGCTCAGTTGCCGCTGCATGCGAGTTTGTTTCTCCTCTAGTTTTACAACGCATACGCAAGCAGGGCACATCTCCCGGAGCATGCTGCGTTCCCTTTTTTCCCCGTCTGTACAGCCCCCGGCCGAGTGAGAAGTTTCACTCCCAGCTGCGGTGTCCGTGACCACCAGCCTCATCCATCACAGCTGCCGGCGCTCGATGGTGCACCAGCTTCTGGATCGATGCAGGGTAGTTCTCCCTGTTCTCCATGTCGAGGCTGCTGGAGCGCGCCCTCTTCCTGCTGCCGGTCAACGACTTGAGCGGTGTGAGTTGATCCAGCGAGGGCAGTCCGCTGCGCTGCTGGTCGATTGGTGACCATCCGGATCTGCCGTCTGTGCCGGCCACGGCAGCGACTGCCGAGACGGCCTGGGCCCACGGCTGCTGGTTCCATGTGTGGTGGTCCTTGCTCTCGGCCCAGAGGTTGGAGTTGGCGGCTGCGCTGCGGTGGTTCTCGTTCTGCCACTGCTGCGTCTTTGGGTCTGACGCCGTCTCGCTCCAGCCGTTCCATTGATGGAGGTTGTGGAAGGATGAGGTCGCCGTGTCCCAGTCGGGGATGCTGTCGACCTCACCCTCGTCATACACGCCGACAGGTACACCGCTTGAAACTTGGATGCCCGCGGTCGCCGAGAGGTACGGGTCGGGGGCAGCTGATCCCATATCCGCAACGATGGTCTGGTTGTCCATGGAGCTAGTGCAGGCCGCGGCGGTGAAGAGGTCAAGTTGGTGGTGATGCGGTCCGCCAGCCAGTTCATGGCTGCCATCGTAGCTGCTTGCGTATGATGAGTGGATGGAGGCGGTGGGTGGAGGTGTTGCGAGTCCGTGTGAGTAGCTGTCCATGAGGCCAAGCGTTCCAGTGGATGCCAGGCTCGGCAGCTGGCCGGGCATAGTGACCGACTCCCACGCGTTGCTCATGTTGTCGGTCATAACGGCAGCGAGGTGGTGAGAGTAGGGAGGTGTCGGTGCCATGAGCATGTCCCGACTCGGGCCAGATGCCGGGTTGACGCAGACGTTCTGCTGATGGGCCGAGGAGACGGGGTCCAGGGCCGTGAGGAAGCGCCAGGTCGTGCCGGGAGGGTTGAAGACGCGCTTTGAGCGGCTACCCCGTCGAGATGAAGTGCTCTGGTCCTCGCCCTCTTCTTCGGCGGGCTTCCTGCCCTTCTGCGGCGCCGGCTTCTCAAAGATGGGGTTCCACTTGTCGTCAAAGGCGTGGATCGTGCGGAACTTCCAGAGAATGATGCCGCGGCGCACCCAGTTTCGGCGATTAGAGTTGTCGGGCGGGGCAGACCACAGCTCCTGGAACATGCCGACCTGCTGGATCAGCTCCGCCGTGGTCCGCTCGGCTTCGAGGGCGGCGTCTTCCGCGGCCTTGGCCCTCTCCTCGTCGTCCTCAATCTTGGACTTGTTGCTGTCGACGGGCTCGAGGTAGCCAGCGCACGTGCTCAGGATGCTAGCCCACTCGGCCGCGGGGAAGGGCACGCGGACGTCCTGTCTGGGGCGGCTGCGGCAGTCGCACTCGAACTTGCTCTCCTGGCATCCGGGGCGGTGAGTGTACTGCACACCGACCTCGCTCGTCTGCTCAATGATGCAGGGCTCGTTCTCGGCTCGGCGGAGCTCTTCGGGTCGCGCCAGCTTGGTGACGCACTTCCAGCGGTGGTTCTGGAGCGCAGGCTGGGAGATGCTCAGCTCAACGAAGCCATTGAGCTCGGATCCGGCGGGGAAGTTGCTGCGGGGGTGGATCTCGAGTGTGACTGTCATCTCCAAGATGTCAAGCCATTTGTTGTCCTGGATGGCGTGCTCAAGTGACTTGTGCAGAGGAGGGAACTTGGCTTCCCATTCTTGGGACATCTCCGTGACGGCAGCGGATTCCTTTTGTGCCAATTCACGGTTGTACTCGTGCAGGAGAACGCTGCCATTGAGGCCTCTGGAAAGACCGTCTTCCTTGTGCATGTTCTTCTCCAAGTGGGGGTAGTAGTCAGGGTCGAGAGGCTTGCCGTGTTGATCATAGGCGTCTCCGTTCTCTTCCATCCTGACGTTGGAGGAAGCGACGAAGATCCAGGCAGTCTTGGGCCTCATGACGACAAGGGAGTCCATGGCAAGGATCTGGGCAAAGTACTCATAATTGGGACGCACGTCTGGAAGACGACCCTCGGCAAGGGCGACCAGAACTGGGTTGTCTTTGAAGGAGGCGATCTCCATGTTGTCCTTGAGACGGGCCTCGCTTTTATCAGGGTCCTTGACGAAGAAGAAGTGGTCTGAGATGTGTTAGTTCGCGTCTCATTGCCACGAGAGTTTTCAGACTTACAGCATCGGTGCTTCTCAAACATCTTCTTGACTACTTGAATGTGGCTAGAGACTTGCTTTCTCTTTCTCTCCTCTGCCTTCTGGCCTGGCTGCAAGCTGCAGCAGTACGCAATCCACAGGTACTCGCTGATGAGCATGTTACGCCCAAACTGCTTGCCCTGCATACTGTACTTCTTTCTCCCCATGTGCGGGATAATGAGTAGTGCTAGATGCCATGTTAGAAGGGGCTTCAAACTGCTCAAGTGGATTAGACTCACAGTCGAGGAAGGCATCTTCCAATACACGAGGCCAAATCTGCTTCTCGTTGGGATCCTTCTGGTCCTGCTTGTCCCGGTAAGGCCGGAACTCGGGGGCATAGTAAATTGGGTTGATGTCGTGTCGTGCCCTCCTTGCCATGTGGAGAGTATCTGGTCTTCTCAGGCTGCTGCTGCTGCTCCTGTAGGTAGAGCCAGCCTGGGAGGGGACGATGGGGGGAGTGGGTATGCTCGTCAGGCTCGGAGAGAAGAGCCCAAGTGGGCTGTTACGACATGACGATGCGAGGCTTCCCAAGTGAGAGCCGGCGGACTGAACATTGCCCGTCGACTCCCTCAACGGCTGCCGTCCAGTTGGCGTACATCGCCTGCTATCGTAGCTGTAAACTGGGGAAGGGGAGTAGCGTTGAGAGGGAAGCACAGGGCGCGGGTGCTCCATCATCTGGTCTGCTTCTCTGGAAGCAATCTTCTTTTTCTTTGTGTTTCTGGAGATAGTCCTCTTCGGAGGACTGGTATGGGACTGGTTGATGCGTCGACCTTGGTTAGTTCTTTCTCTCTTCCCCACGAGGAGAGAAGAGACTTCAACTGGATTGTAAAAGGATTCCTTGACAAGCACGGAACGCCTGAGTGAAAGAATGGAGGACAGCTGGGAGGCAAAAGACGTAGGTGAAAGGAATGACTCTTCAGGAATTCCGTGACGGGGCGGGCATGGGTTTTGTTGCTAAGTAAAGGAGTGTCAAAAGGGCGCTTGTTCTCCGTGTGATATGCTCCGGGGTCAAGATTCCTCGTGGTAATGTCCTCGGGAGAAGGGCTGATGGAATGAGAGAGGAATGATGGCGAAGTGAGTGTAAAAGATGGTGTTTTCCGATTGGGAAACAAACAGCAAAGTAAAATGAGCGTGTGTTTGAATTCCGCAGCTCGAGGAACTGTGTTGGAAGAGGCGGGCGAGCCACACGTGCTTTTCCTATGCTTGAGTGTTTGGATCAAGCAAAAGAAAAGTAAGGATGTTGGAAGATGGAGAGAAGGCTTGGGGAAGTTGAAAGGAATGACACTGGCATGGGACGTACGTCAATATAAGTTCCTGAAGCCAGGTACACCCGCTCCAAGGTATGAAAAGAGAGGAGGCGAGGGAAGGTTCAATATCGTTCGGCAGACACACCCTCAACACCGTAGCCTACCGAGAGAGACGGCGATAGACGGGACTGACAGAGCAGGAGAGAGCATTCGAATTTCATTTGGCACACCGGGTTCCAGATCGACAGCCAACACACGCCCCCCTTCTTAGCCCTCTGCTTCATCGTCTTCCTCTTCCATTCCCCGGGTATGCCTGTGGACTCCTTCTAGTCTAAGGGCCCTGTCCTCCTTGGGACAGTAGATACAGAACATGTGCCTGCGAGCCCCGCTCGAGGCTCCAGAATTTCCCGACTCCTGCGAACTGGACCCTCTAGGCAGGCTGAAGGGAAGATCTCACTTTTGGACGGCCCTGGTCAGCGGTGCTGAAGCGGGAATGTGGTCTGGGTGAAGGAAGGGATGGCGGGGCAGTGAGAGAGAGAGAGAGAGAGAGAGGGAAGTAAACTCTGAGCACGAGGTCCAAAGGGGACGTAGAGAGGCGCAGACAGGAAGCTCCGACAGACTAAGTCGGATCAAGGCTCCGAGAGGGGCTAGCCAGGGTGAGGGAACCAGAGCGAAGGAGAGGGCAAGAAGTTAGTGAGAAGTATGGTAGGAAGCACAGGGCTGGAGCCGTGCCTGTCAGAGGAGGATAAGGGAGGAGGGTGGTTCTATTGGCAGACCCAGCGACGTTGTATGACCCGAAGTCGACTGACATGACTTGACAGCTCGGAGGATCGCGAGGTTAGCCGTAGCTGAGCTAGGAAGCATCGGAGAGCCAGTCTTGTCGATACGGAGCCCGTTGAGTTTTCCCTCTCGCCCTACGACTACGGTACACACGGCTACCAAGCGGATGTGAGTGTGCATATGATCGTCCGTCACTTCGACAAGGGCCATCTCCACATGGCAAATCATGGGAAACTAACGAAGCTGGTGGGGTGGACACATTGAGGGCGCTGGTATGTAAGGGGGTTGGCCCAAGGAACGTTGGCTTTCACTGGGGGGCCAACTTGGGGTGAACTAGGTACAGACCACGGTTCTGGATTTGCACATAACACGCGCACCAGGCCATACAGTACCAGCACCACCACCGTCACTCATTCAGACCTGTCCAATTGAGAGTTCTTTTACTCTTTCTAGAGGCAAGGCTGGAAGAACATGGGACGGATAGGCAACCTTTTCTTCGATGCTGTCGTTGATGCTGATTTAGGGCCGCCCCGCCGCTCCCCTCTCTCACAAAAAGTTGGAACATCCTTCGCAACACGAGAGGCAAAATAGCAACGAGTAAGAAAGACAAAACAAGAGGATAGAGTTAGAAACAGAGACGAAGAAAGGGGATAGTGCACAGTGAAGCTGGTATGTTGCCAGATTAGAAAGAGACAAAAACACCGAGTGAAGGGGAGAGAGATGCATTCCTGCTGTGCGGGTCAAGGAGGCGAAGAGGGACAGACGAGTACGCAGCTCGAGGCAGGCCAGGTAGGAGGCGGATTGACAGATGATAGAAAGGTTTTTTTGTTGGTGTGGGAGGATGATGTTCGCTTTCCTCTGCCTTTCCCCGCGTGTTTCCTCCTCCTCCTCCCTATCCCTTCCCATCTGCGCGAAGATGGTTCTCTCGCGTATTGAAGCTATTGCCATTTGATGTTCTGGTGCACGGGGCAAGGTCCCAAATAGCACAGACTGTAGTCTGCAGTTGAGTTGCAGTTTCCGCCCTCTGCAGGACCCCACCGTCTGACAAAACAGACTCCTTTGGTTCCCGTCGTGGGCTTGACATGGGGAAAGGTGCCCCAATAGCGGGACGGTTTATTTTTTACAGGAGGTGTTCTGTTCGGGGGAAAATTGATCGGAAGGGTGACAAGGGGGTGAGCAGGGGCCCAAATCGCGGGGCCAGGGATGGGTGAGACAGATTTGCATACAGAATTACAGATGTGGACTGCCACTCAAGTTAAAGAAAGTAACTACCAAAGGGCAATACCGTGTGGAGATACCTGAGCCAAACATCTCTGTCCATGAGTTGGTAGTATCCGTTGTCACTTTGAGGGGGAAAGACAAGAATGACGCGACGATGGTGCAGTTGGTCAGGAAAATGTTGTGAGACGATGGTGCCATAACGGCGGCACAAATTTGGATTCGCTTCTATCTTTTCCCTCTTGGGACCGTTGATGATGTTCCTCCATCCGCTCACATATCCATCTCGTCGGCATTGTCGTCTCCGATGGTGACTCTTTTCCTGTTCTGGCCCATGAGCTGCGAGAGAGCGACCTTGTTGACCTGGCCCCCGATCTTGCGCTGCATCTTGGCAATCTCCTCCTCTGCGTTGACCGCCTCGGCCTCGGCGTAGTCGAGAACCAGCTTGCGGCCCAGCAAATGGGTGTCTCGCAACGCGTTGAGAGCGTTTTCCGCCTCTCGGGGTGTGACAAACTCCGCAAAGGCAAAACCCCTTGTCGAGTTGCCAAACTTTTTGGGCAGGCGCACCGCCCTGAGCTGGCCATAGGTACTGAACAGGGTGCGGATGTCCTTCTTGGTCGCCTCGAAGGGCAAGTTCTTGATGACGACCTTGGTCCGCTGCCCCGCTGCCTTGCGGGCCTTGTCCTCCCGGCGCCGCTCCTCTGCCGCGTCTTGGCCCTTGTGGGAAGCCTTGACCGCAAGGGTGTGGCCTTCCAGCACAAACCCGTCCATGGACTTGAGGGCTGCCTGCGCTTGCTCCTTTGTCTTGAAGACGACAAAGCCGAAACCCATACTGAGCACTTGTCCAGGCTTCTTGGGATCCATCTTTGTTTTCACTCTGGCGGAGGCGAAGCCGTCCAACGGTTTAAACGTTTCTGCCAGCTTATCCGTCGTCGTAGTGAAGTTGAGATTCCGGACAAACAGCGAGGTTGTTTCAACGCTGGCCTCACCTTGGTCGTCCCGTCCCAGAAGCTCTGTGACACTCAGCTTCTGAACACCAGTGGGTTGATCCTCCTTGCCCTGCGTCATGTTTACTGAGGCATCATTCTTGAAGAGGTCCTTAGGGCCCTTCTCCAGAAACAGCACAGTGTCCTTAATACGCCTGTACGCCAGCTTGGCGAAGGCAGCCTTCGCATGTGTTGGCTGTGCGAATTCGACAATAGCAATGGTACCACTGGGAGGCATCAGCACCCTCAGGACTGTGCCGTGCTCCTCAAACATGGTTCTCAGCTCCTCCATCGTCGTCCCGAACGGGAAGTTCTTGACCAAAATGGTCGTGTCGCCCCGCTTCTGCGACTTGAGGGCATCGAGATCCACACCATTTGATACAAAGTACGACTTGGTCTCTTGGATGATCGACGTCTCGGCGATGGCCTGCTTGACACCGGCATCTGCCGAAGTGGGATCCAACAGCTCCGATTTGGACACACCCAGCCGGCTTGCCACGGAAGCATTGACTGCATCTTGGCTCATGTACAGAGAATTCCAGTTGAATGTGCTAGAGGCGGCGTCGGCCTTCTTTCGGATCAGGTTCTGCTTTTTCAAGGGCAGCTTTGAGATTGCGAACTCATCCAGCCCAGCATCGCGCTTTCCCTCAGCGGGCAAGACGTGCAAAAGACGCCCTTGAAAAGTCTGACCATCCGTCGACTGGAATGCAGCAACAGCTGACTCGGCACTCGTGAACTGGACCATTGCGAAGCCCTTGCTTGCGCCTCCAGCAGTGACTGGTAGGTGTACCTAGTAGGAAATTAGCAATCTGAGTCCATGCTTGATGTTCATATGAAGAGCTGAGAAGGCAATCATTTTTCAGAAAGTCGAAGCATCTACTAAAATACCGATCCAAGGTTCGCATCAACCATCATTTGATGTAAGCTGTCCCTATCTGGATTCATCACATGATTGTGTGGCACGGAGTGGTGTGAGACTTGATATGAAAAGCTCTCTGCTTACCTCTTGTAGCTCCCCAAACTGTTCAAAGTGTGCCCGCAAGTCCTCATCTTTAGCACTAAAGGGTAGGTTTCGAACGAAGAGTCTAGAGTTTCGCTTGATAGTGGCGAGGGTGGCATCTTCCTCGACCTCCTCAGGAGCTGGGGCGGCTTGGGCTACAGCTCCACTGTCAGTCTTGGCCTTGGGCTTCTCGGCCGCCGGCTGCTTTTGCTGTTCCACGGGAGCACTTCCGACTGTCTCTCCACTGTCTTGCTGGACTGGAGGTCGGGGCATCTCGCCATCTTCAACTAGATCTAACAGACGATTTGTCCTCGAACGAAGCCAATCATCGTCTGTGGCGGCAGCGTTGGTTGGGACAGACGTAGTCTCGTCCTGAGGAATAACTTCCGTCGGCTCAGAGACGGGGTCGGCGTCGGGCATCGCCTCGTCTGTTTCCGGCAAAGGCTCTGTACGACCATCCCCCTGTGGTGCCTCCCTCATCTGCCGTTTCTCAGGCCGAGACGGAATGGCCTCATACTCTTCGTCACTCTCATCGTCTTTGAGCAACTTCTTCTGCTCTTTAATAGCGGCAGAGGCCATGACATCTGACATCTCGTTTGCAGAGCTTTGGCCAGTGCCCATGACCTGCAAGAACTCGCGCAGCTTGGGATCCGACTCATCCAGATCCTCTCGCTTTCGCTTCTTCTTTGCATCCTTCTCGTAACTGGCAAGGGAAGGAGCAGCGGATGCTGACGGTGTTGCCACAGACATATGACTGCTAGCGCCCTTTGCCTTTGCAGGGGCAAGATCTGCAATCTGGAGAGGTAACATGAGTATATGAACGTCGGTTTGTTTACATGGTGATGGTATCAACATACCGGTCTTGCAAGCTCAACGTTGATCCTTGACATGCGGATGTATGATTTGTTGAAGTACTTGACTGCCTTAGCAGCAACCTCGGGAGTCTTGAACCCAACATAGCCGATTCTTCTTTGAGGAATGACCTTGACGTCTGTGACCTCACGACCTCCAGCCGAAAAGTGCTGTCGGAAGTCTGCATCGGTGATTTTGGGAGGAAGACCTCTCACGAAGATACGAGAGGTCTCCAAGGGAGTAACATCGGCGGCGGTAGCAGCCATTGTGTAAAGGGGTATCTCAGAAAATAAAACAAAAGGCTTCGACAATAGCAAGAAGGAAAGATTATGAGCTCAACTGCTCGGGGGGTTGTGGTGGCTATAAAAGCAGAGACATACTGTCGTGTAGTAGACGGAGGGAAGACGGGAGAAGGCTTTGGTGATATTGAGAACGGAAACGGGACTTGCCTTGAAGGTTTTTTTTTTCTTCCGCCCCATCGTTATCGCTATCACCATGTGACCTCCCGCCCCGCCTTATCAACGCTAGCGCAGCTTACAGCCGTAGCCGTTCCACCCCGGAAGGAAGACTATGGCCCGTGCGTCCATGACAACCCAACTCGATCGAATGGACCCTTCCCTGTCGCGGGCACTTTGTTAGGCTTGCTTCAAACACGCGACAAACACTCTTGGAAGAAACTCGTAAACCAAGCCAATTCCTCGGTCTAAGGATTTTCATGTAAGTAGAAACCTCTACGCTCTGTATGAAACCACTGACTTTCTCTTTAGAACCTCTTTTCCCACAAGTGAGTTTCTCGCAACTAGACGAAGGCGCAGCAGCGGACGACGAGTCGGAAAAGGGGCTTGCGAGTTGTGCCGCGCAAACCGAACGAATTAGCCGGGCCGAGGCTGACGACGAGAACGCAAAACTTAGAGACCTCTACAGCACCTCGATATCACACAATGGCCGACGCTAAGAGCACTTCGCCCGCTCCGCGCGAGAAGCTGGAAGGTACGTTGCGACAACACAATGGTTTACCTGTGCAGGACCAGGACGGGGATAAGGATGAGGACGAGGCTGACGCAACCGAAATACAGCTCAGGTCAAGAGCGCCGACATGGTGAGGACCGCCGACGGATCGACCAACTTCAACCCATGATACTGACGGTGTTCAGACCGAGGATATGCAGCAAGAGTCCATTGAAGTCGGTATGTAACGTCATTCCTCGGAAAGCCCCTCCGCAGGACCCCGCTGTGTTCTGACGACCCCTCCACAGCTCAGGAAGCCATGGCCAAGTTCACTATTGAGAAGGTATGCGTCCCTCATCCACTGAGAACATAGCACACGACGCCGTTTACTGACAATCACGATCTCCAGGACATTGCCCAGCACATCAAGCGAACCGTTAGTCTACAATGATCCCTATTGTCGCCTCGGCTATATATGGTTGCTAATGCTTCCGGCAATATCAGTTCGATGAGCGCAAGGGCCCTACATGGCACTGCATTGTTGGCCGCAACTTTGGCAGCTTTGTGACCCACGGTACGTCGACCAACCGCCCAGTGTCCTGTTCTCGGCAGCAAGGAAACAAGAGACATCAATAGAACTAACCTGGCCCACAGAAACTAAGCATTTCATCTACTTCTACCTCGGCCACTGCGCGATCCTCCTCTTCAAGACCCAATAGACGACGAAGCGACCAAGCCGAAGAACGAAAATAAATTGACAAACTACTGTCCAAAGACTTGGGACTCCGCCCAAAGACGACGCGTCGGAGATACGATGTACAGGACATAACTTCAAATAGGGAGAGGGCCCGCAGCTAGACCGGCCTGATATGGGATAATGGGAATATGAACTTGCGGAAAAGGCGTGTGCAGGAACTGCTTCTTTCTTGGAGGGGGAGAGACGAACTGCCAATCAAAACAGGAGATCGAAATGCTGCAGTGAGCGAGTAGACTTTTACCTTGGTATTCTGCTAGGCGGCGTTGGAGCCCATTCGTCAATCAAATATGGTTCAAACGTCATGGCTTGTATCGACCGCTGTCGGTGTGGTTCTGCAGACTGCTTCACGTTAGCCAGGCATTTGGCATCCCTGGGAGCATCGCGCTCTATCAAAGAAACCTGAAGCCCGTTCAGATGTTCGGTGTTCGATCGCAGAGGAGCCCGTGGGTCCTCCGCGTTTGTTGACGATCGGTACTTACTCAAGTGGAAGGGTTTTCCCGATATCCAAGTCTCACTCTATTGCAATTCCCTCGAACTCGTTTCCGCTCGTGCCTAAGGATACATGACATGGCGATCTGGTGACCGGCGGAACACGGGATGGCATGCGCCGTGTTTGTCCTGTCAAATTTAAGACCATGGCGAACAACGCAACAGTGGCCAAGTGTTGAAATCGGAAGTGGACTAGGGAGAAATTGTCAATTTGACCAAACTTTGCCGAACATACTGGTCTTGAGGGGCTTTAATAGAAAGGTCCGCAATATGGTATTTGCAATGAAGCTGCATGTGCGATGCCGACAGCCTCTTGGCCTTGGTCGAGAATGATATGATGACAGAAGTATAATTCTTCAAGTCTCCGTCCATACAGGCTTCTCTTCAAGGACACAAACCCCATGTGCTTCTCTACTCTCACACAAGATATCACATGGTAGCCATTCCAACATTCAAAAGACGTTATAATAACCCAGGAGAAAACTCCCGTAGACAAATCACTACCATAAGTAACCGGAATGTCTCTGATAAATGACCAGAGCAACCGTTTACCTCCTTACGAAGCATATCCTCAAGCAGTTGTTCATCGACACATTAGCACGAGGAATCACCGTCCATTCAATCACTTCCCCTCGGCATGTCAGACCCGGGTCATCGGCATCGCAGGTCCAGACTCTCTCTCTCAACCTACGGGGCAAGGGAAGGGAACCGCGGTCGAGAGCCCCCGTTTCAGACGAGCCTTCCTCGACGAATCAGCAACTCCCGAGGCCGTATCCATGGGAATTTCTCATCCGTCCGACAGACAGCTGCCAGTCCCCCCATCGTTCTCTCCCCTCTCTTTCTCCGGGTGGGAAGCCGACAGGACGACAGCTTGTGGGGTTGGAAGAGTTGGGATATCGTATGCACGATCCGTACGGGACGACTATTCCACCCCTCTCCATGTCCTGTCTTGCCTCTTGCCTTCCAGTCTCCGAGACACCAAGTCGAAACTAGGTTTCTGGATGTAACCGAATCTTGGGGGAAGTAATGCCTTGCGACCTGTCCTTCTCTACTCATGGGTTGTGACTGGCTTTGGCTCTAGCTCATTGCACGGATATGGCTTCTACTTCTCCTTCGTGCGAATCAAATTTACAAAAAGGGAACTGCTGCTGGGCTGGCACCCCAGGCACGTCAAGCATGTTCACTGAATGTCCCCGTCTCGGGACATAAAACAAAACCAAGGCCCATGCTCAATTCAATTTTCGTCTCAAGTTTTTGGGCTGGCTGTCGTTGCCGTGGAATTACGGATCGACCAAAAGAAGTCTCCATTGAAAAAGGGTTTTTTGTAACAAGTGACCCAGCACACCGGGTGACCAGTGACCATTAGGAAATCCTCTACTCCTCCTCCTCGGCCGAGACAGTAGTGGAAAGGGAGGAAAACCACTTTGCTGAAGTTGCTTTCTCTCTCTCTCTCTCTCTCTTGTTACAGAACTTCAGGGGAAATGGGATCGACGTCGGCTTCCCGTGCCCACCTTTCATCCACTCGTGTTATTCGAGTTCACGCGAACTGATTTCTGTGTATAGTCACAAATCTAAATAAATTTACGATATATGACCACCGTGATGGGCAATGACTTCCAAACCAGAATTCTTCTCAGAAAGTCATTCGTATCGCAGCTCGGGAGACAAGTCATCCTGAACGAGGCGGTGTCTAGTCACCCATTGTTCCGACCTTCATCAACACGTGCAGCCCGGCCGATGGCACAGCTCGTTCCGTCAGTCTCCACAACGGGCTGAGTTGGGAACCTTGGGGTAACACTCAAAGTGGCACTTCCTCGCAAAAGGCGCTGCCAGGCACCCAGCAATAGCAAAGCAGTTGGGGGGACCTTTCTGTTCAGGTTCCTGGTTGGTACCTCTGGTACCTACGGATAGTCAGCAAAGACTTAGTATCCGTACGTACCTATGCTCGACAGGCGTAACCCAAGGAAGCGGGCCCTCTCTCACCTGATACCCAGAAGCGGCTGGCCAGCTCCCGCCTCCTCCACCCCAAGGTACAGTGGTAGGTACCTACCTCTAGACAGCAAGGTACGTAGACTCCAGACTCCTCCCCCAAGTAGTCCCCTCCGCTCTACGGCACCCGCGCCGAGCCAAGACATAGACATGCGCTAGAGCCCAAGTGATCACACGCTAACGTCGGCCGAACTAACAACTTGTTGTTCTACGGATGGAGACGCTAAACACTGCGTAGTCTTGCGCGGGGGGGTAAAAAAAAAAGGCGAAGAGGCACCAGAGGGAGGGCAGGGAGGGGCAAGAGCGGAGGGGACAGCCCGCTTTATTTCTCGGTGGCCGGTGGCTGGCTGCTGCCGGATCGACATTGACGAGCGAGCGGGCTGCGGGATGGGCAGACGAAATGCAACGGGGTTCCATTGAACGCGTGCAGTGGAGAGAGGGGGAGAGAGAGAGAGAGAGAGAGAGAGAGAGAGAGAGAGCAAAGTGCTTAGCGACAGGCCACGTTTTCTGGAACGAATGATCTGCAGAGGTGCGTATCCTCTTTCGTGACGGTCATGGTCTATGGGTTCACTGCTGCAAACTATTCAGAGGTGAACTAAGTCCGCAAACAACTGGACGAAGGGGAATCAGGGCCGGAAGATGAAGCCCGCTGGGACAACACACGACTCAGCTCCCACTTGGCAAACATCCCACACAATTAGACAATACCCTTAAGCTCTCCAACGCCGAAATGAATCAACATGAGAAGGTCTGCCGGGGTGTTTCCTCGAAAGATCAAAATTACCTTCCGGAAACTCTCTGATACTTCGGCGACCACGCCGTGCCCTCCCGATATGCAGGCCTGCCGCAAGGCGCGAACGACCGGTGCGTGGGCAGACGTGATCTGAGAGCGGTTGCCATGGTGGGGGAGGGACGGAAGCGATTTACCGCCGCTCCCTCCTCCCCCTGCCATACGCACGTTAGAATGGCGTTCGAATGGTCCCGGCGTGACTGTGAAGGTACATGATATACATGAGCCGAAAGCCATTGAAGGAATTGAGTGCTTTGAAGAAGCGGGGTAACGACCTAGATGAATGAAGCCATCGGGGCAACTTGAACAATTCATCCTTTCGCCCAAAACCTTTTGGTGTCGCTGCAGATTCTTCGGGGGGTTGGGTGATGGATTTCAGGCAACCGGTAACTGGTTTCGGACGTTGCGCGACAACATGGTTGGCGGGAACGGAGCGACCATACCGGTACTATCGACGAGATGCGAGACCCAGGGTGTCAGGCCAGACCACCACCATCCTATTCAGGGTCCTGTGGCAGGGGACGTTCTGCTGGACGATCTGCTGGACGATCAGGGCCCCGGTCGAGGACTGGAGCGGAAGGGTAATTCGAGCAAAAAAGATTAAGGTTGGCAGAAAATCCGACCCTTCTCCGTAACGACATGGCAATCGTCTTCTGCGCAATCCACATTGCTTGTCGGCACAATGCGAGTCTCTCTCGTATCGAAAGGAATGTCGGTTCCGCAGGTCTTCGTAAAGAGCTTTATCGTGTGTCTGAGACGTTGAGCCGGGCATCTCCTACAGTCCTCGGGTGAGTGGGCCTGATCAACGGAGCGGGAGCAGGCCGGAGTGCTGCGAGTCGGCTGATCCGCCTCTCCTCCCCACCTCATTGAATGATACTTTGGAGTCTTAGGTTCGCGACGCACAGGACAGCACCCGGTCCTACTTTGTCCGAACCATAGATACCCATCTATCTGGCTGGACCGGCTGGAAGGTTTCTCGGCTGCACTGGTGTCTGTCAGCCTTTCAGCACACACCACATCTATCAATCTTGGTCAATGGTTCCTGTGTGTAGCCGTCCTGTAGGCACGGTAGGCACGGTACGGATAAGATTCCCATCATCTTCGGATGGAGTAACCCTTTTGGCGATTTGGTGCTACCCATACGTCTAGCATATCTCACACTTTTTTTTTTTGCGCTCCGGCTGGCTTGACTCCAAACTCCCGAGCAGCTGGAATGGGACTCACTCTATTGGAGATGAAATATTTGCGTCGCTTAGCATGCCTATAGTGTTATTCTTCAGCTTTGCCACATCGATTGTAGGCATTGTTTCGAGAGTTTCCTCCAAATTGCCGACGAGAAGTAAGAGGAATCGAGGGCTGGAATCGACCTGCAACGCACGGGTTTATCGACTTAGCTACGGCATCTAGAGCCCAAGTTGGGCAACGGGGCGGGGAACGATGCATGTATCGCGCGTGTACCTACACCCATTCGGCTTAATCGCCATCCGCCATCTCTACTCGGCAACGTCTCGCTGAGTATCCGTACACCGGGCCAGTCCGGTCCTTGGAAGGAGATGCAGCTAGAAGGCTGGCCCACACTTGAAGAAGAAGAAGAGGAAGCACAGGCGCGGCATCGGGCCCAGCAGGTTGGGAGCACCGGGGTACGAGGTGACGAGTAAAGGCTTTGAAGCAATTCGAACCCATGAGGTCCTCGCCACTAGTACGATGCTGGCCTCCGATGTTAGCAGCTCGCCCTTGATAGTTGGCATCCATATACCTAGCAATTGTGGACTGTGAGGTAGATACATATTGGGACCAGTACATAGACCTGGGTATCCGAGCTCCGTTGTAGGATTTGGAGTCCCCGCGTGAGCTGAGATGATCCGCCAGGTGTCAGACACTCAAATCGGATAGATGGGGAAGAGAAGATACAGGTCAGTTTTGTGCCTCCAGGCCCAGCCAGCCGTTGAAGGTAGAGACAGATGGCAGCTATGGTGCTGTATGGTCGACCGTCAGGCAATTCCTGGCAAATTCCAAGGGAAGTATTGCTCTCGCAGCCGTTGCCGGGATGGATTGCTCGGGCGGCGTCTGATCCTGTCCTTGTTTCGGGGAAAACACATCTGGCTCTGACTGGCTCTCACTGACCACCAGTGGGCCGATTCGAGGCTTTGCCGTGCGTACGGATAGTCGGGTTCGATTGACATGCGGCGCTCATTCAATGAACTCCTGTGCAGCTTGCTATCGCTTGTCTGCCGCCGGTAGCGTATTTCTGCTCTTTTCTCGCACTGAATACGCCGGTTGAGTTTGTATGAAGAAAACGCTGACCCATGTTCTCAGCAAGAAGAGCCCATAACTGGCCAACGGCTCCGACATGTTTCTGTTTTCTCGTTACAGGACATGGATGACCACGGCACCAGTGCTGAAGGCGATTCTGAAATCCAAGGCTTCAAACGTATTAGCTGCAGATAGATTAAAGCGCTGTTGGAGGCAATGTCGGTATCCAATGATGAACCACTGGACAGAAGCAGAAATTAGACGTTTATGCTGTTTTCAGGATGCTCCCTTGCGTTCTCCATCAACGTCCGAACTTTGGCGGTGCCCCATGCTTTTAGAGGTGGGGTTGTCTTCTGCGGTGGCCCTGGGGCTTTGGGGTCGGTTTTCGAAAGCAGACGCCGAGCCTCCTCGCCCGCGCGGAGAAGACTCTACGGGTAGGTTCAGCTCGGTATTGTTGCTGTTGAGTTTGCATGTGGTGACTTCCGGTTTGGTGTGGCAGCCATTTGATGTTAAGGATATCTGCAGTGTCAGCTTCGCGCAAATGGTTCGATGGCCAAGATATACATATACGGATACATAATCTTCTGAACTTGTAATAATCCTTGAACCCTTTTTCAACTTGGTACGCGTGAATGGTCAAAAGAGACGACCCCCAAGCCGCGCTGCATCCCAGGGCTGAAGGGATTTATGGATGATTGGCAGGTGGACACCAGGGGCATGAACGTTGGGGGGCCGGGTGATTGACGAGATCTTACCTTACTGTGTACACTGTATCTCGTGTTACCAGTAATCGTCGATGTTGCCGTCGTTCTGTGCTGGATTGTACGGCACAGAGCGAACTATGCTGAGGCATGGCATTGTCCGGCTGAAGCCCAGCAGTCCGTGCTGTTTGAAGCCACGAGTACTGGGCCCTTGCAGCTTGTCGCAGTGTCTGGCGTCTACATCATACTTCGCTCACAAGTCGGGCAGGAGAGGCTCCCAGCTTTCTGCAAAAGTCGTTCGAGCGTAAAGGGTGGTGGTCGGTCGGGACAATACGAGTAGTGACGGCAGGCCGGCTTTCTCGAACGCGAAAAATGGCAGCACCAGGCCAAGTTCTCTTGGACTGAGTAATGTTCCGGTGGGAGAGTTGCGGTATACCAGCGCCAGTATCGAACTCGGTGGTAGACAACAGAGTGTGTAGGTCCTCGATGATGGCGCCGAAACAATGCATGAGGTATCCGTACCTGGCATGAAGCAAGTTTGGGTGTCCGTCTTCCATGGTCACACAGGAGCATGGCAGGTGCTGTGGCCTTGTGTTCTTCCGCAACCCAAAAGGAGTGAATATTAGCGCAACGAGTTCGCTACACCAAACGACTTCGGATCCGTCTGGCGTGGGAGTCAGTAGGCTGCCACGCTGCATGCCCTAACTACTGTACGTTCGCCATTGTCGAGTCGAGGTGAGATGTATCCGCAGGTAGACCGAAATGCACCCGGGTGCGCTACCTACCTTTGCTGAGGTATCCGTACCTTGACGACTGTCGCCAGGGAAAACGGCAAAGACATGTTTCAGTCGAGGTTGAGACAATGAGACGCACCGACCGAGACAAGCAAAGAACGGCTCTATCTGGCAGGCAAGCGAGACTTGCAGTTGAGATTCAAGCTCAAGCCGAATCTCCAGCTGCCAGCTGCCGCCTCCCCTGACGTGGAGTACAAAATGCAAATCAAATCCAAATCAATCTGCATGTGTAGGAAGCCTATCAGTGAGAGTGTTGCCCATATACGGTACGTGGCGATCGACAATGCCAATCGCAAGCTTGGTTCGCCTTACGCCATGCTCGAGGTACGACGGAGCTGACCACAAAAGCAACCACGCCAGTCTAGAGCCTTGCTTGAGGAGGCCATACGATGGCGAGTGTCATTGGGGGCTCGAGCTCGTAATCAGGCTCGTGGCGTTGTTGGCTCCTGGCCTGACCCGTGATCGTGATCGTGATTGCTGTAATTACTGTGTGACCTCGGACGGGCGTACGCAGACCCGCGATAGCTTGCAAGTTGGCGAAGCTTTGCATACCGGCCCGCCATCATGGGCACAATTTTGGAGAGTCGACGACGGCGGCATGCCCTTGAAGAAGTGGAAACTGGGAAGTGACGTGACGGGACAAGCCAGTGGATCCGAGGACACAAGCATGATCCATCATCCCGCACCAACCATCCCACGCCGTTTGAGTGCCCTCATTTTGGCGGTTTAAGGAAAACACTATTTCGGAGTTAGTCTGGGCCCGATGATGGATCCGATTTGGCCTTCCCATCCCGCGGGAACCCGGGTAGCCACAAAGTTGTGTCCGATGTTCGCTGTGTACGCAGTAGTGTACCCGTAGTCGCTCTCTGAGAGGTAGAAGAGGATATGAAGAAACCATGGCAGAAATTGCAATCGTAGACGACGTCAAGAGTCGATGGCGGGCAGCTCAGAGTGAGTGGTCGACAGGGATCTCGGGCGGGCACGGCGGGATAGTATTTGTTTTTCTGACTTGTTCTTTTTTTTCTTTCTCGATCTCTGCGAGGAGTCATCTGTAGCGTCGTTCACCGTCGACGATTCGGGGTTCTTGTTTCTTTTTCTTCATTCCGGGGAAACACCAGCTGGTCTCAAGGCTTTAGAGGCTTCAGTGGCTTCGGAGTCGTTGTCGAGGAAAGAGATATGGGCACGCCGCACGCCAACCGCCCACCCGTCCGTACTTGAGGTACCTGAGTGCTGAGGTAAGGTAGGTACGGATAGATATTCGTACGAGAAGAAGGTACGGGTGAAGATACGAATACCGCATCAAGGCTCAAGAGTGGAAGGATCGACTGGGGTTCCCGATGTACCTTCCTGACGCCTCCGTACTTGCACTTGCAACAACGCACATTTCCAGACGGGATCCACTCGGGGATACCCACAGGCAGGTACAGATACTGCAGCGGTACATGACCTCGTGGCTGCAACCAAAAGTTAAGGTAGCCAGGTATGATTCTCCCGCGCCCCCAGTAGCCCAGCACATCGTCACCCAAAGTGCCAACCCATCCACTTGGGCGCTGCTGCTTCACTGGTGCTTCCTCAATGGCAGGTGGTACCTAAGGTACGGATAAACCGTAGACGGAGGTGCATCGCCGAGAATGAGGGCAGGAACCAACAATTCGACAACCTCCTTCCGTCTCTCTGTTCCATTGATCCTATCGTCCGCCTCAAGTCGTTCCGTACCTTACCCCCCGGATACCAGTCCTCACCTTCGGTCCTTTCCCACGCGCGTCTTCACTCCTCATTTGTTTCCTTCAACACTAGTAATCATCCAGCCAGGATGTACGTTCTTGTCTCCCTTCAATCAATCCAACTCTCAACTTTATCGGAATTTGGATGCCGTCTGCCAGTCAACTAGGCCGTCGCCGATACGGATACCTCTTTTGCGCCTTTGAAAGTGTCCGAGTGATGTCAGAGTCTCCAAGAAGAGCCTGGCATAGAGATACAAACACCAGCCGTAACTTTCTGTATGGAAGCACCAAGCAGACTGGTCACACCCCTCGACGACGGGACACTGCAGCAAACAGTCAAGTGACAGCGCAAGCTACTGGACCCATTGGGACCCTCATGAGACCCGCACCAGCTGCAACATGGGAAGGTCAGGTACGGCCGTCCGTCCGTGACTCCATTTGAAGGATGGCGAGGCGACCTGACAACCAAAGATGGTCTACGGAGTATTACACACAAAGCACATGGTCTTCCCCTCATCACGCCTAGCCGCTGCATCTCAACGACTGCCACACGACCGCGCCTTCCGCCATGGCACCGAAGACGACCCAGGTCAATCTGGATGAACATGGCTGAAGTTGAATAGGACGGCGGTCATTGAACCTCAAGAACCGTTCGTCCGGCGGCGATTGCGCCGGCAATTTAGACGGATGCGGACATGGCGTGGGTGGTGGCATGGCGGTCTTCACATTCCATCTAGAAGGGAGGGTGTTCCCACTCAGGCACGCCGCACACGCAACGAATTCTATCGGTCATCAGCTGCCGGCCACGTTCCAGCCGCAAGAGGTCAAGCAAAGGAGAATACTGCCCGGCGACGCCAGCCAGCGGCAGCACCATTGGCGGACGGCTTTTCAGCCCGCCTTACTTTGTACCTTGCCATGCCAGCGAAGCAGAACAAGACGCAGAGAAGCCTTCTCGATCCATTCGTGCCAGTCTGCGTTCTCTTCCTGACTCGCCCATCTCCTGTGGTTGATTCTACCTCTGACCGCCATGGAACAGCACGGTAACTATGTGCCCGAGAAGCATCCATATTCTGTGCTCAAAACTTCAAACTCATCCGGCGGCTTCTTCCCCGCGACGTCGAGACCAGTATCCGTTGCCAATGGAATCCATCAAGCGAGCGACATTTGCCTCTACTCAAGGCCCGGCAGGGGGGGTGCACTAGCCGCTACTGGCCCAGTGCGCTCACCATCACCATTGTCGCAACATGGAACTTGTGTATCCGTCAAGTAAGGACAGGCCGCGTTCTGCAGTCAAGGTACAGGCTGGGTACTCAGCCCACCAAGGAAGAACTGCAGGGCAGCCGCAGCACAACAGGACGAGACAGGAGACCATCTTTCTCCCAAGGATAGCGCCGTACGGTAGCACGGGAGTGGATCGGTTTCGTCCCTACAAAAAAATTTACGGCATTGTCAACCGTGGGAACAAACCACTCAAAACCAAAGGCACTTGTTCGTTGTTCCGGTTTCCTGTCACCGTGGGTGATGTATGAGCATGACAGTGTGGGCTTCTTCGTCGCAATGTCCAACATTGCCTGTTCGCGGACGCAAGTATATCCGTGTCTCTCCAAACGGGATGAGATGTCTTGCAGATAGATGCAGCAGCGGAAGGGCAATGGTCGGCGGCGAACCGAAAGTCGAGGGAGTGAACTTGTAACAATGTTACAGTTGAGACGGCGAGGGCCACGTTCGGGTGGCAGATCCACCAGCTACGCTCGAACTGGGACTGGGCTGGGCCGGACAAAGCGGTTTTGCCCTTGATTGCCCTCCAATCCAGTCCTTGTTAAGGTTCGCGGCCGTGTGTCAAGTTTGGACGGATTGCCCTTCGTTCAAACAATTGGAAGCGGAAGCAATACGTCGAACTCTTATGATTGCAGAGAATAACTCGACGGAAGATATGGTAACGACGTCTGGTCCCGAACAAGCGGACAGCTGCATGGCTGTTTCTTTTCCCCACAGAAGAGAAACATGAAGCAAAGATATCGACGAGCAAGACAGGAACGGCACCGGCTGCTGGAAACGACGGGACAAAGGCAAGCCACCACAGATGAGGTTTGCCACATGCTGCCTGCTCCCGTTTCCGTTTCCCGTTGAGCAGCCACCAGCGAGTGCCCCTTGGTTCTCTTCTCATCAATCTTATCATAACAGCAAAATGAAAGCTATGGAGTCATGGAGACAAGAGGGAGACGAAGAGCAAGGGGTAGAGACTGGGAACATGGGACTTTTCGCAAGAGTGGGAACAAGACGGAGAGGTGAGTGAGTCGATGGGCCCAATCACCGAATGACAGGGGAACGAACTATGGGATTCGAAAGGGAAAAGTCAAGGCCAAAAATATCCATGGAGATACCACCTCCCTACTCGGTGACAGCACTGACAAAAGTTAAGTCATCCTTTTCCGGTACGATGCGGACGAGAGGATGGCCCGGTTGCCTACACAATACTGTCGGGTGCAGCAGTTTTTCTGGCTGTTCGTCTCAGCATTTGGGCTGATTGGATTATGTTTTACAGTTTCTTTTCATCTATTACGGTTTCTTCATGTCCTTTGCTCAAGTTGTCAATGTCATCCTGTCAAAGTGGAAGTGGGCGGGCCCGGGCCCCGTGACTCGGAGACAAGCAATACCTTAGTAATTGGAAAGTTAGGGATACGGATAAATAATAGACTATTCGTAAAGAGGGAGGAGGCAGGAAAAAGATACTCAGATGGATACGGTGAAGGTTAAATGGGTTATGGAACGAGGTGAGGGACCGCCCGCTATCGGGTGCTTTCCCGGGCTGGGCCCCCGGCCGGAAGTTGTCGTGTAAACCTCGCCCATGCCCAATGCTTTTCCAAATTCTCCATACCGCAGTGCGGTGTATGGATAGGTCACAGGCTACCTTATTACGCGCGGGTCGGGTTGGGTAACTTGAAGTCTGGCTAGGTATGTATTGCCCACCTCGCCCTCACACTACCGCGCGCAAGTGGTGCTTTTGCTTCTGTGTTGTCTCGCGGCCACCGTTCGAATGTCTTCGCCCTTTTGGCTTCCTTCTGCCCCCATGTGGCACCACGGCTGCGTGACTGTGACTGGCCCTGACTGATCCAACCCAACTCACAATCACATCTCATACGAAGCAGGACGCCAAGCACCGTCTTACTCAATCGACTGTCTTACTCCATCAGGCCTCACCTCGGTCTTCCATTCTGGGTTTCCCCTCTGGTTTTCCCCTCCAGAGCAGGGCTGGGCCGACATCAAGCGTCTATGTCTTTGGCGGCGGCAAATGCGCAGAACATAATAGGTAGAACTGAACAGCACAGCGCAGCGCAGCACAGACTCAATGATTGGTGGTTACGTCTTTTGCATCGACATCATCACTTTCTATTCATCTTGTCTGGCTTACTCTATCTGTATCTTGTTTTCCTGATATGATGCTCTCTCTTCAGTCATCATGCTACAAATACCGGTACCTACTGACCGACAGGACTGGAGTGGTCGCCTTGGTTTCTGAGTTTCTGTGCAAGGTACAGCAACACCGACGGTCCCCTTGGTTGATTTCGCACACCCCGACCACCCCTGTCGCTTCGGCAAAAAGGTCAGAGGTACAAGAAGTACAGGCCTCAGGCGTCCGCCAAAGTGACCAGACCCCCGGCCACGGTCGTTGCTCCAGCCAGTCAGAGCATCCGCTGGCCCTTGAGATCGTACCCAGGGTGGGTCCCCTTCTTCCTCTTCTGCTCAGTCACTCCCTCCCCCGCCCCCCTCCCTCCTTCGCTCTGGAGACTGAGCCGATGAACTCAGCAAAGTACACGCCAAGTACCCGTTATTGGCCAGGCGTGACACCCTGTCTCGCATGGGGAGTGGGTACGCAACCAGGTACATGTCACCGAAAAAAGCCACAGCGGTTGTTAACAGTAAACCCCCAAGGCTCCAGCGGGCTTTAGTGATCTCTTCAGCGAGCTTTCAGTTCAACCCACCATCGTTTCAAAGTACCACTACTTGTACCAGCACTAATTACTACCGGTGGGTGGCCCTGCTGCGGTCCGGCCTGCCTGGGCTCTCTCTCACCTCACTCCTCAGTCCCTCTGCTCTCTCTCTCTCCAAGTCCCACGGCCCATTTCTCTTCGGGCTGGGGACCTGGGCTGGGCTGGGCTGACTGGCTGTGCAGCCTGTGCTTCCTTTCCGCTACTCTCCTCTTGTCCCCGATCTCGACTTCCTTCCCTTCACCACCCTCACCTTCACCTCTTTCTCACCCTGTTGTCTACAAGGCTTCCTCTCTCGCTTGTTTACCTACTGCGGTGAATCATTCTTTACATCTTTCTTCAGACGAAAGGGGTTCCTCGAGCCTCAAACCCCAACGCCCGTCCTCGTCCATTCACTTCTTGCTAAGCCGGAAGAACGAACCCACATTCAACCTCGCCATGGCAATGTGACGTCCTGCCTACCCGCCCCATAATCCGCCTGCGAGAATAATAGACGCAACTCAACCACCAAAACTCAACAACCGCCTCCTTTCGTCCTCCGACACCCCCGACTCGACATTCGACTCTACACTTGTTCAACTCTTCGCTCTATTCGAACTATTTGCTCTCAAGGCGAAAGCTGAGCCGGAGCATGCGAGGTGCAACCGGCCATCAACCCAGCCGATTCGCGTGATCCGAGAAAGCGAGAGAGAGATAGACCCAATATGCCTTCTTCACTCAAGGTTCCGGAATCCGGCCTCATTCTTGAGAGCTCGGCCGCCTCGGGAAATCCTGTACCACCACAGGCTTTCTGCATCAACCTTTCTGATCATGTACTTGAGGACATGATCAAGTGTGTACAGGGTGGTGAGGACCTCCAATTGTCCTTAGGGAGCAGCCCAGTAAGTCCTACGCAACGCGCCTCTTTGCCGATTCTCCTTGAACCTCCTCGACAATTCACTTGTCCTTCCGACGGGAAGAGCTGGCACTTGTACCTGTATGCAAGACGAAAAAAAAGCATTGCACCGCTGCCCGTCTAGGACATCTGCTGCCGTCCGATGCCTACACAAACGAATCCCGTCCGCTAGCGGAAGCGCTGTTCGTTGACATATGCTAACGCTTCCTCGCTACCAAGACATTGCTCTACGGCTCCAATTCCCACACCCTCTCTCCGATCTCCACGACATTCTCACACGACCTCTTCCTCACGAAACCATTCGAATCCACGAAACGAGCTACACGACTACCACAAAGCTCCTCACTATGGAAGAAGCTGCCCGGCTCCGAGGCTCCCAAGAAGGGCGAGCAAGCCAAGGCAAAGGGTGCACCTTCAACCTCGTCGTCCGGTATGGACTCAGATATAGAGAATCTGCAGAACTCCATCGCAGCGGCGACGGCATCGAAGAAGCAGTATGTTGACAGTGGCTGGGTCATGGTGGTCATGACACAACTAACAATGGCAATAGATCAAAGGTCATGGATAGGCCGCTGCCGGGCACCAACAAGAAGCCCACGGGAAAGACGGCCAAGTCCAAGTTGCTGTCGAGCATGGCGTCATATGGCAATGGTGGCGGCAAATCATCGCCCTCAGGGTCGCCGGCTCTGGTAGCCGTCAGCTCGCCGTCGATAAACCCTATCTACGCTTCTTCGCAACAGATCGTCGAGAAGTCCAAGGAGCAAAGATCTATGATTGTACACGAACTAGCGGTGCAGGAGCGGCCGGTCGACTACCTGGAGAGCCTATGGGAAGGCAAAGAGGAAGATTTCAAGCCTGCCCTGGAGAAGGTAGCCCAGTTCGAGTCAGATACGCAAATGTGGGCACTGAGGAAGAACTACTGGAGAGAGTTGGACGTGTGGAAGTACGAATATGATACCCAAGATACCCGACAGAAAGCGATCGACAACGCAATCCGTCAATTCGACAAGATGCGGCTGGCAACAACGGAAACCGAGTGGCAGAAGCTCTTGCCGCGGGAAGAGCGAGGAAAGGGCAAGATCCTCAGCAAGTTGCAAGCAAATATTGCCAAGGCCTCTGCCGCACCACCTCCCAAGATCAAGGTCAGCGACGCAACAAGCGACAACGGCGACGAAGACGTTCTCAAGATGAAGGGCGGCGAGACAATGTCACGATCATCATCGAACCCGTTACCGCCGAAACCAAAGAAGGCTGCCGACTCTCAGGTTAAGCGTCTTTTGTCTACGAATAGGAAGGCCGCGACTCCCAAGGCTGCGCCGACGAAAGCAAAGGAAAAAGCACCTCCCGCTAGCAAGAACGGCCGGGTTCTCTCTGCAGAATTTGTTACCAACTCAGACTCTGATTCAGAGTCTTCAGAGGACAAGCCGATGGCGAGCATTGTGGCTTCCAAGCCCAGACCAGCGCCTACGGCTGCACCTGCCCCCAAGAGAAAGATCGAACATGCACTTCCACCAAAACCGAAGATCGCCGTGCCCAAGCCAAAAGCCAGACCGGTCGAGAAGCCTGTAGAGAGGACAGTGGAGAGATCAATTGAGAGGCCCAAGGCAAAGTCGCCTCAACCTCCACGAGAGATTGTCAAGGTGGCTAAACCGCAGCCTGCCAAGCGACAGAGGGAAGAAGAGGCAGACGACAGTAGCTCAAGCTCTGGCGCCCCACTGGCCAAGCGTGCGAAGCCCAAGGCGCCCATCAAGGCGCCCGTAAGCCTCAAGCAACGGCCCGCAGATATCTCACATGCATCATCCCGCAACTCATCTGGCGTCTCTCTCAAGAGCAAAAATACATCACCGGCTAAGTCTTCGCCTTTAGCTTCGTCACCGCCGACGAATGCGTCGGATCTTGAATACTCAGCACCGCCCAAGAAGCGCAAGGTTATGGAATCTTCCGACTCCAATGAGAGCGCCCGGACCAAGCAAGCCCCTAAGCGTCAGCGCGGGCTCAGCCCCGACCTGGTCAGCAAAGCCGCGCGTTTCAAGGCGTTCTATGAAAAGTATGAGGCTCTGCACTGGGAGATTACAGACATGCGCAACCCACCAGAGGACAAGATAGCAGATCTCCTCGACATGCGCCAGCGACTGAAGAGTCTCAAGATTGAGATTTACAAGGAATGCCCGCCCCCGAACAGCATCCCCAGCAGCGCCCCCATCGCGGTCGCTTAGGGAGGGACCGAGGCGGACAATTTCAAACTGCTTGGCCGGCCGCTTGACAAGAGCAACGTATCAACGACGAAGACGGCGAAAGAAGCCCCAGCCAAAAAGGCTAAGGCGAAGAAACGTGTTTTGGGATTTCTTTGGAAAAAGCGATAATTCTTCGGGACATCTCAAGAGAGTCCTCAACAGGACGGCCACTTAAAAGCATCAGCAACAGCGAGTTGATTTTTTTCACCTTTTTTTCTTCTTTATTTGGGCTGGGATTGCATCAAAGGGGACGGAACGGGCATTGGTGACCAGCATATAGGATTGCATGGACTCTGGAGAAAAAAACCCAACTAACTGGAACACCGTGGATACGGGCCAGGAACTCTTGCCGTTGGAGATACTCACTTTCTTGTCTTCTTCATTTTGATTGATACCAGGTGGTAGTCAGCTACACAAAACAGAACAGTATCTAAATGAAAGTCATTTGAACGATTACATTGCCCGAGTGATAGGTCCAAATTGAAGCGATAGGCCCTTTGTGATGTCCCCCTACTTGCGTCGACACTCGACAGCAATGATGCTGTATAGCCGTACGAACACGGCAGACAAGGCGTTTGTTCATGCAGAGGGTATCAACGTCATGTCCCCGCCCCCTGGCTGCAGACTACAAATCCCTTGGCTGTTTGTCCTGTCGAAAACGGCCGTGCGCCTACTCCTTCATCTCTTCATCTTCTGGATAATACGGGGCAGGTACAGATCCCTTTTTGGCATGAGACGATTGACAGGCACGAAAGGATTACTAGTTTCCATGATTACCTTGGAACACGGTATTTGAAAAAATTGACAACTTTTCTGAACTGCCTTGCCGTTTTTCGGTGAGCTCGTGACATTTGAGCTTCTGAACTTGCCCGAGGTTTTTGCTTCCCATCCGTTCCGCAGGATCAGCCGGGGGTTTTCCGCTCGAGAGGTGAGGTGAGGTGCGACTCCACCAGAGCTCCCCACAATTCATTACATGGGATTTTGGGAAATTTGTTCGGGAGCAAAGCAACAAGATATGTCAGCGGAAAAGGATTGTTCTAGTGTTTCTATTGTTTTCTTTTGGTTTTGAAATCGGAAAGACGAGCGCTTGGGTACCCTGTCTTTTGGCAATGAGATTGCATCCTACCTTAGGTAGGTATCTGTACCTTCACTCAGTATTTAATTGAGCTTTGTTTTTCTCGTTCCCATCAAACCCCAGAAACAGACAAGTACCTTGGGAGGGATATGTCAGCTGTTAAGATGATGCGAACTCAGGTATCCAGGCCTCGATGCCACACTTTTGATTCAGTCTTGGGGTTAGGTTGTTGAAGATGGTGCGGGGAGCCAACAAAACCAAGGATCTTACATATACTCATATCTCTCGATTTTGTCATTTTCTTTCTTTCCTTTTTTTCGCCAATCCAGATGTAGTTTTGCCTGCAGGAAAACAAGCAACAATTGAAAGAATGATTTAAGACCTTACTTTGCCCAGTACAAAGACTAGGAATGAGGGGGGTGAATCTGTGAGGCGATGCAAACTTGCGTGGTTTGCTTGCCTGCGCCTATAGCCTGCAGTCAGCCACGCCCAAATGAAGAGGGGGAAAACTCAAAGCAAAGCAAACCGCATTGAAATGTACGCCACCAAGGAACGCCAGTGAGAATATCTTCCCTTCTTACAAGGCGCCGATGGAAGGCGTGTATCCGAGGTTTTGCGTTTCCTTGTAAGCATCGCAAGCAAAAGAGAAGGGGAAGCTTTGGATGGGTTCACTTTCGTCTGCAAAATCCTCCGGTGTGTGCTGGCAGGTGAACCGTGAAACTTACCTTTCCTATTCCCGTACCTATGAATACCTACCTTACTAGCGGGGCCGGAAGGTGTGGGAGGTGGAGGAATCGGGTTTGCCAAGCTAAACCGACCATGCTCCAAACCCCACACGTACGTCGGCTCCCGGCCCGCCCGCCGTTGGTTTTTAGCCTTTCCCGGGGTCGGGGGTTGTTTAGATGGTGGCGGTTGCCACTGATGTCCGATGTTGCAATGTCACGAAACTTTCGTTGGAGATCCCACGTCATCCTCATCGGCTATGCCGCTGCGATATGATGTCAAAACCCCAAAGAGGATCTTTGATGGGATGAGTTGGAAATCATGAGAAATGGAAAGAGCTAAGATGGTATTCGTGTTCCAATGCAAGATGCTGCAGCGTAGTGGCTTTGTCTTCTTGTGTCGAAAGGGTGTCAAGTTCCAAGTGACATGCGCTGGAGGCCAAGCTGATTCTAGAAGCTCGTCAAGGAAAGGGTTGGTTTCCCTTGAGAGAGGTCTCTTGGGGGCTTGTTTGCGTGCGTGGCTCCTTCTTTTGTCATGAGGTACTCTGAAAGAGGAAGAGGAGGTAGGCAGGCAACGGTCCAGTACCTGAGCCTTCCAATATGAAGAAGAACGACAACTGGGCAGTACTGCATTTGCAAAGAAGAGTGGGAACTTGCAAGGTGAAGGAAAGGCGCAGAGCAGATTGTCTCTTCAGTCCAACTGAAGGCCAAGCTGCAGAAATCGATGTGCAGACCCCCGTTCCTTGACAACTCAAGGCTTCTTTCACACGATGAAGGCTCAAGACGGCATCAAGCCCAAGTGGATATCAGAATCGTTCGCAGGATGGAAGGTGACTTCAGCCATTCAAATATGGTAGATACATCCCCCAGATCACAGCACCGAGCTGAAGACTCTTGAGCTTCTGAGAGAAGCAGTTCTGCGCTCCTTTTGCAAGCCAACACATCCAACCCGTTTGTCACCACGTACAACAGTAACAGTCATCGTTTCTTTGGGCAATGTCTCGCAACCTGTACGATCCTCCTTTCCACTACAGCCCACGACGGCCCTACCTAGCGCGATACCCGCCGCCCTCGGCGCTTGAGATCGAGGCATATCTAGCGTCGTTCTCACACGTGCACGACCGCGCATCCTCACCGACCATGAGCCCCCCATCGAGCGGCCGACACCGGGAGGAGGATCATGAGGCCAGGCAACGAGGGGTCTGGCGACGGGAAGCAAGCGGAGGCGAGACGGAGCACGTCTCGCAAACCGTAGGAAGCCTTTCGCTCGTCCCCCAGGCCCCGCGGGACCTCAAGGCTCTTGCCCGCTCTCGCCAGTATCGCCTCATTCAAATCAGGCTGTTGCTAGTCCAAGTCCATGACCAGCTCAAAATTGCACACGAGGTCTACAACACAGCGTTCGAGAAGTTCCTGAAACAGGTGGCGGAAACCAGCAAATCTGCCAGCCCAGCGACACAGGATAACATCTGGGTCGACATGCTATCGACGGATGCAGAGAAGGGCAAGAATGAGGCGACCAAGAAAAGGCTGCCGCCACCGATTGACTTTGATACGGTTATGGCGCAGGTGGAGACATGCTTGCAATCACTCGAAGGCGCTCAAATGAAGTACTCGCTGCTAGCTTCGGGTTTTGACGACACATGCCCAGACGCCGAGGGCCATTTTAAGGTAGTCATTGACGCTGTCAAGGAAATCGTCGACCTGGCCGCAAAGGCCCCGAAGGAGAATCTCGTTTGTGAGGATCTAGTGGCGCGCCTTGATAGAGCTCGGGGTTTGGCCGATACCACTTCCCACGTCTGGAAAGCCGTGCTGTGGAAGTTGCCTCCTAGGGATATTTGGCATATAGACGATTCGCAGGATCCGAACAACAATGGCGAGGGTGGACAAAACAACGAATAGTCAGGATATGAGAATGATTCGTAGGTGATGTGGTAGGCGGACGTCAAATGTGAAGGCGTCGTCGATCGATGCTTGCTGAAAACTCTGTCGGAATGGTTGGTGTGGAAGGCGGGGATTGATGTGTGCGGCCATATTGTCGGTCAAGAAGGTTGGAGCTTGAGGTGAAGTACGGCAGGCATAGACTCCATTGTTAGGGGGCACATTTGTTTGTTAGTAGTATCCTTGGTCCATAGAATCCAAAGCGCAAAAAAAGATATTTATCTTACCTGGGAAGGAAAAAAAGTGAAGCACCGTCCTCAACAGAATGATCGGAATTGAATTGTCAAGTCCCTGGCCAGCCAAAGCCAGCCAGGATCCAGACGCTGCGTATCGCACTCAAGTGCTCTGCACAATCTTTTCGCAACGGCTCTCCCATAGGGACACCGAGTCCAGACCTCATCTTCCCCCTCCTCCCAGAGGGAATCAGGGTATACATGAGGACGGCCCGGGCCCTGCTTTTCTGATGCCAATTGCAGACGTGAAGTCACGCCAGACCCTCGCGGGCAGACCCGTCATCCCGCACTAGGCAGGCGACATTGGGTGAGTGGTGTGAAGAAGTTACTCCGAATTTCTCATATGCCAGTTTGATAGAATGCGAGACTTCCGCTTGCGCGTACATCTCTCCGTTTGTAGCATAGAAACGCAGCGTTGAAGAGGACGGTGCTTGAAGAAGGAAAAAGAGAAGAGGAGACTCTGCGCGGAAATTGGCACTTTATATATGAATTTTTGTGACGTGGGGTCGCAAGGGTCTTTGGCGGCAGCCTTGCAAATGAGGCTAACCAATCAGTGAGCTAGACTGGCAGGTACCTTTGGGGAAAGACCCCTCGAAGTAACCCCCCACCTGCCAGATCTGGACCCCACGTTTTATGGGTCCCGGAGCTTCGATAAGGATCCTTATCGGCCTGCCGCAATGGTTCTTGCGTGAGGTCCCATGGTTTTGTTTTGGCGATGGGGTCTTTGGGCAGGTCCAGACCGCCACACAAAATTTACGTGGCGCTGAGGCAAATGTCCCTTTTCTTACTTTCTCGCATATTCGTCTAGTCAACACCATTCCTTTATCTTTTTCTCATTTTCACGCATTTTCTATGGATTTAGGTGATCATAGAAGACAACTGCACGTAGACTCTTAATTCGCAACCATGATACTCGAACCGAAAGATTTCCCGCAGATGTGGCAGAAACCGTCGAGTGAAGACTTACTCAGCACACTGAAGCAACTGGAACTCAGCCCTCCGGTATGGAGTCACAAACGAAGACGGTCTGATATTGTTCATGAGCAAGAGTCAACGGCATATTTTCGGCGCGAAGTAACGATGTACTTATCATCAATCATCAAAAGCGGTCTCTCTTGGATCGAGGACGACGATGAAAAGGAGGAAGTCTGGTCAGAGGCTAGCCGCAGGATGACGGAGCGATGTGGAAGAACAGGTATGTGATGACCAGGCTGCTATGTTTTCCGAACTGTGCAGCCTCTGACGCAGAGTATAGCCATGGGCGAGATCACCCGGCGATGGCCCTTTAGAGAAGAGGACCTCACACCGACCTTTGAGCTCATCATCCGAGAGCCACCCCTGACTGGTGACTCACTTGGTCTCAAGACATGGGGTTCTTCTTACGTTCTCGCCAAGCACTTGCCATCTATCGGTTCAACGGCTCTCTTCCGGCTCTTTGATGAATCTCTGGGCGAGCCGCGGCCATCCGTATTGGAGTTGGGTTCTGGCACAGGCCTACTTGGACTTGCGGCGGCTGCTTTGTGGAAGTCTCATGTGATTCTCAGCGATCTGCCAGATATCATGTCGAATCTTTGCCACAACGTTGACGCCAACCGTGCCACGGTGGAGAAGCTAGGAGGTTCATTGAACGCCGGTGCACTTACTTGGGGTGGCTCAGGGGATGACGAAGTTGACCAGAACCTCTTTGGCAAAAGAAACCAGTTCAAGGTACGTGACAGTCGAGTCTCTCTACAGAGAGACTGCTAACATGGCTCATAGGTTGTCCTCGCTGCTGATCCTCTTTACGACGACTGTCATCCAGGACTTCTGGCAGGAGCTTTCTCTGAGCAGCTATCAACCGAAGACGATGGCCGCGCAGTTGTAATGGTCCCACTGCGAGACGAAACTACTAAGAACCTTCTCAAGTCTTTCCGAGATGCTATGGGAAGCCAGGAAAATCCTCTAATTTGCATCGAGGAAGGAACACTCGATGGCCAGGATGACTGGGGCGAGGACGAGGAAGGCACCAACGTGACTTGTTGGTGGGGGATATTTGCACGCAAGCAGCAAGCATAAATACCGATGGAGCAATCGATGAAGTGAGCGAGCTTGGAGACGGCTTAAGACATAAACTAGACGAAAGAAAATGAGTAGGCGCGCGCCCGCCAATTAGACTTAGATCTAGACAAAACAGAATACAATGATAGATGACTCGGATGCCCTGACAGGCGACAAACAAGTGCGGCCTACTTCACCGTCCATCCCAACTTATTGCTCGTCGCGTCCCGTCGCGTATCCAGCTCACGACGGGAGGCTCCTTCCCCCGGGATAACCTCCTTCCACCTTCCGTGTGTATCTGCGACTGATTCACTGCCTTTTCCAGAATCCCCCGTTCCTCCTTCCTACCTCGACAAAGTCGTGGATCACTTTTTTCCTGCCTTTTCCCCTCGATTTCTAGCTTCCTTCACATCTTCTTTTCTCCTTCTCCCACACTCACCCAAATAACCCAATCCGACCACGATTCACACGATACACGATACACGACCCCTCGGTATGCACATAAGATACCTGCAAGTACAGCGAACAAACGACTAACCTTCAGGATGGTTGGCCAAATCACCTACACCGAGGAAGAAATCATCTTCATCCTCCAGCACAGTCTCACCAAGGAGAAGAAGCAACAAGACACGTTGCGCGAGTACCAGGAGCGATTCAGCAAGCCCCTCACCATGGCTCAGCTGAGATACGTCAGAGCCAAATACGGTCATGACCCTGAATTCGGGTAAGTTTTCCCTCAATGAGCCCTTTGACTACTATTTTTGGCCTATGCCTCCCTTATTCCCTCTTTCTTTGAAGACAATTAAAGAGCCCCATTTTCTGACAATCTTTTGGCAGTACGGCAATGATCAATGGACAGGTCCCGGACAATGGCGGTAATAGAAAGACCGCAGTTCCATCTCAATGGCAGTGAGTCGGTCTCACACCTCAGGAAACGTGACAAAGCTACTAATTTCAACCAACATAGGGAAGTAATGGCTATTCCAATCCAGTCCCCGAACGATCAAAGCGATCAAACCTTCACACCACGCACGAACGAGGATGATTCAGCTTCGGAGCATCACATGCTGCAGATTCTCGCCAGTCACGTATACGATTCTCCCGCAGAGATTCCCGAGAACCTGGCTTTGTCCTCCGACAAGGTACAACAGCAGAATGACGTCTTACAGGATGAAGTCTCAGAGGATGAGCAAGCGGGCATCGACGCAGAGGAGTATGCTGCAGCACATGAGAAAATCCTGCAGATGTTCCAGATGAACCCCGACCGCCCGTATGGTGAACAACCCATTCAGCAATACTACGAGCGAATACTGTATCCTTCTGCAGTGCAGAAGAGGAAGCGGGATGAGCTCGAGGAAGCGAGTGAATGCTCAGACTCAGATTCATCTGCTTCCGTGGTTGAGGTTCTTCAAGAGAGCATTCCAAAGCGTCTGAAGACCCAGTCGCAGGAGATGTCCTCCCAGAAGGAGCTCATTCAGTATTCATCCCCGACGCCGAACAACAACGTATCCCAGACGACTAGACATGACAAACAAATATTGAGCCTACTCGATGCGGATATCCCCGAAGTTCCCAGCACTCCCAAGAATCTGGATATGGGCGCATATCATGTGCAGGCAGAGAGGGATCTCAGTGTGTCACCCCTGACCAAGCTTCTCAATAGTATCGACAATGAGTATCCTCATGAACCAACAACTGACAGCTCATTCTTTACACAGCTCGATCTTCAGATGGACCCATCTGGATATAGCGCCGTCAACTTCGACAATGCTGTGTTCCAGGAACCCAATACATCAGCTGTTCCCACGTGGGCAGGAACAGATTCAACGATGTTATCTGCGAGCCCGAGCCTCAACTTCTCCCAGTCCATGTCATATGCACCATGGCAAGCACCTCACAACGAGGCAGAGGGCAACTTCTGGGGCACTCAGTCAGACACCTGGCAGGGCGCGACTGGGTACGATAACGCGCCGGGTTTCGTCTTCGACCCGCTCGTTCCACCGTATCCTCAAACCTGTGCACCTTTTGCCTACGCTCAGATCATGGCCAGCGCCGGCGGAACATACGAAGGCTCGGAAGCCTTCAATTCAATGCAGCGACAAACCGAAGGCCAGAACATCGCCAGCTTCTCTGGCGACATGAGCAACATCGACTGGAATAGTATGAACAATAGCGGTTGGGAAGAACTGTACCTGCCCAGTGCAGAGCCACAGGGCCACGACGACTATTCTCAACAGTTCTTTGGTTCTCTCGAGTAGAGAGCTACGATACGCGTGTTTCCTTCTTGCATACCATCTCTGGGTCACGGTTTCCACACAAGCATATCTCTGTTACCTGGAGCACGACGAAGCATTACACAATACCTTGCCTACTTTCCGACACGATACCCCTCTTTCCCCGCCACGGGCTACGCGCCTTTTTGTTTTCCAGCAAATTCCTCCTTTTCTGCAAACTCCTCTTCAGCAATGACCTCACCATATTTGGACCTTCGGTATGCGAGCACGGTAGCTTGCAGTTAGTTAGATAGGTAGTTTGGTGGTCATTGCGACATAAGCTATAAAATGATTTCCTTCCAGATTGGCCACAATATCCATTGTGACATGTAATGTAACGAACGACGCTCCCAGCCTCCCTTGATCTCATAGCGAAATTGAAAAGAAATCGCAAAATTTTCTATCCTCCCATTGTCCAAGCTCCCGGCGCCGAAATCCGTCCACGATGGGTATCTAGTGCAGTAGAAACGAACAGACGGGCGCTCTCCTCCAGGTATGATGTTTGTTGTTTTGCATGTTGCTTCTGTGTGTGTCTGTGTGTGTGTGTGTGTGTGTGTGTGTGTCTGCGTTTGTTTGGAACTCTGGCCTCTCAAGCAGAACTTTCCTCGCAATAAACCCGCCCGCTTTGTTCTCCCTTATGAGTGTGGTGTAGTAGGATATAACAATAGTTTCGTGAAGAAATCAGAGAGCAATGCAGATGAAGGGAAAAAAAAGTGAAACAAGATTTGAAGGGAAATAGGCTTTCAGACCACTATAGTTGTTGATTTTCTCGACTCGCCCTCCTCCGGTGGGAAACCAAACACGAGCCTGTACAGGTCGCGCAAGAAGACATACTGGGTGGATCTTTGGCTCATATAGTGGACGCTCTTAGCCAGGTCATGCGCCGAGACACGTTTTCCACGGGCCGGCAGCAGCGAAGACCCCCTAAACGACGAGTCGGCATGTACAAGGTTCTTGTAGTGTTGTAAAAGCGTCGAGTGTGCAGGTAAGGACCCAAAGGATCCCGTGGGCATATGCTTGACAAATGCTTGGAGGGCCGACTTCTCGGCTTTACTGTCAAGAGCCGGGTCTCGAGTAAAGCCGACGTTCATGGCAGCCTTGATGATGAGTGTTTTGATGCGGTTGCTGTTGCTGTCTTCGCCTGCCGTGGTCGTTGTTGCTGTGCTGGATGTCTTGTTACTGCTTTGCGAGTAGCTCGACAGCTGCGAAGCGCTGCTTGACCACCGGCCTCCACGCCCACTATCTGACGTTGTGCCAAGAACGAGGATGTTTGGCACTCGAGGCGAGGAGCTCTCTGGGGAAATTGGTGTGTCTTCAAATTCCGTCACAGGAGTTTCAGGAACTGGTGGTGGCTTTCGTGGGCGCTCTTCGGTCAGGCTTTTGTGACTTTCCCTCTTTGAGTAAGACGATCGGTTCGACGCTCTACTTTCACCTCGCGCAGGTTGATCATACTGCTGCTGCTGGCCGAAGAAGCTTGTCTGGCTCGGTCGCGGAGTGTTTCGGTCTGGCCGGACTTGGGTCCATCCGTCTCTGAAAAGGTCGCAAAGCTCCCAGCATGCCTGTACCGCTGAACAGAGAAGCTCCTCGTCAGGCGCTCTTCCGTCACGCTTGTTCTGTCTCAGACTGAAAAGCATCTCGGCAAGCGACCAACACGCCTTCAGCAAAGAGTCCGTCTCATCGGCCAACTCGCTTCGCTGCTTCATCAATCGATGACAAAGAGTGATGTAGAAATCTAGGGTACGCTCGCGGAAGGGCTCCGGGAGGTTCTGGATATCCTGAGCGCTATAGAGACTGGAACACGGTCAGCTAATTTGTCCAACATTTTTCGATCTCTGGAATGGCTCACTGGTTATTCAGTTCAAAACTGACTCTCAAAACAGAATCAGCAACCTCGTCCTTCCTCTGGCGGACGTCGAAGAGGGACTGGCAAAAATCCCGGCAATGATCGAGGTTCTCTCGTACGTGGTGATCATAGTGGTCTTCGTCGCGGTTGTCATACAGGCGTTGGCAAAGCCTCCAGCACGCCATCCAAGCTTTTTCGTGAGCATCAGGGGTGCCTGAGCTGTTGAACATCCGTGTTCGATGAATCGAGCTCAAGTTGGCCAGCGTGTTACATAAAGTCCAGCACTCTTGGAGAGCGGTTCGTAGAGCCCTGATTTCCGAATCTTCTTGAGGTAGGGCGGGAGTGGCAAACGGCTCTTCATCGTAGTTTTCGGTATCGGTCTCTACTTCTCTAGCCTCGTCGATTTCTGTTTCGTGTTAGACCTTTTAGTCTTTGGATGAGCATCTGAAATATACAAACTTTCAAGGCTACTTGTGCTGCTAGACCTAAGCCGAGATGACTCATTAAGCATGTCGTGAAGGTCTTGCGCGCGCGGGGTGGCGCTGTCCAAGCTGTATCGAACGGGTCTGATATCTGTCGAAAGGGGAGGTGGCGTAGGTAGCCCAGGGGATCTCGACTGTTCTAGTTCAGTATTTGAAAAGCCTTAGGTGAAGCTTTGGAGCAGCCGTACCTTGATTGCATGATCTGTGACGGATGGAAGACTCATGGTATCTGTCTTAGGTGATGATCTCGTGCTACTTTGATCTGGCCTCACTGTCGGCTCCGTAGAAGCCTGGCTCAAGTTCAGTCTTTACTCATTTGGAAAAAAAAGGTTCCATGAGATGCTTACCCAGCTGTGAAAGCTTTCTGGCGCATGGATGACTGACACAGCTTCTTCACTACTACTCTGCCGCAGATTATCGGGAATGTTGGTCGAGAGCATCATGAGCTAGAAGAGTCAGTCACGTTGCCTGCCTCTCAAATGACATGAAGAAGACAAACTTGGGGGTGGGGTGCCGGATTGGTAAGATTAGGCCGGGCCTGGACCTCCTCTGCCTCTTCGTCCTCAATTTCCGTCGTCTCAGTACCAGTCGAGGTGACTGGTGAAGGTCCAACAATATCACTCGGGCTCATCAAGTTCAAGTTCGTCGAGGGAACCCTCTGAATGGAGTTGGGACGTAGGGAATTGCGGCCGGAGTGATCTGAGGCGTTCGAAGACCTATGCTCATATGTAAGCTTGGATACTACAACGACACGGTATGACCATGATAGCTTACATGCTGGCGAAAGGTGATTGAAAAGAGCCGTTATCGGGAGACGAGACAGACATGTCGTTATGAAGGGAATAAGTAGATATTTGGCTTCCGATAGACGACCGGAGGGGGGCTTCGAGTGCCATCGTCAGTCTATCGACTCGTTTGTATGCGACAACCTTCCGGCACTGACACAGGTAGCGATGGAAGTCGGACGGGCAGTCCAGCAGACTGGTATTCGGCGGTTGTCAATCCAGAGAATGTCTCGGGAGCCCCACGTAGTTTGCTTTCTGGTTGGTTGGGTCTACTGCTGGGCCGCACTGGCTAAGTGGTGTTGGTCGTGATCCTAGAGGCCGTCGAGGCGAAGGAATAAAGCAGTGCTGGAAGGTCTCGTAGACGACGGCCCGGCGATCATCAAGCTTCCAGACTAGCAACAGCAGGCTCGAAAGTGAAGAAGCTCGAGAGCGAGAGGGTGGGGAGGGCAATTTAAGAGGAGCTGTGCCTACTGCTACCTCAGTGCTGGGAAGAGTAACGGTACGGAGACCCGGGGGGGGGGCTCCAGGCCGACCCTAGCTGACCGTGTCTGTGCCTCGCTCACGCGAAATATCGGCAGGGCCAGGTTTGGTTTCGCTGCGTCGCGGCGGGTCTCTACTCGCAGCAGGGGTACCCAAATAGCGATCCTGACAATTGAAGGGTAAATATATGGGGAAGACGAGTTGGATGGACCTGGGGGCAACGCGACTACCGCCTTGATGGGAGAAATTGGGAGGATTTCAGAGAGCCAGATCAGGCTGAGAGCTGTGCGCCTGTCTCTGCGACTAAGCTTAGGTAGGTATGCTGCAATATGCTCGTCTCTTGGGAAGGGCGGTTGAGAGAGAGCTGCGGCTAAGATTCAACCAAACGGGTGACGAGTACGGCTCCACCGATAGCTTCGTCGTCTATGCGATCTCGGGCAGCCGAGGAAGAGAAGCGAAAGTTGACAGAATGGAAGAAATAAAGTCGACAGATAAGAAAGTAGCCGACAGCTGATTTGAGACGATGTGGTTAATGTGGATGTCTAACCTCTACAGTACAGACACAGGTGGCACAGAGGCGGGCGGTTCGGTGGTACGGGTAAAGAAAGAGGCCAACCCTCCAACGGAACGGCGAAGAACTGTTATGGTTGCAGGGAAAGGAAATCAGCGGCGATAGAAATCTGTGTTCACTGTGCTTCTCAACGAGCAAGACAAGATGGATTCGAGTTGTGGAGGAGAGTCAAGTCAGAAATGTCAGAAATTTGTGTATCGTCTGAATGGTTGGCCGAGTTCCGCTCCGCCCTATGGACAGGCACCTCACATGGTAATGAATCAGAAGGGGGGGGGGGTGCCGAAATGGATCGTCGTAGCGTTCGCTGGCAGTTGAGCAGAGGAGAGTTGATCCGACAGGACGAAGGGAAGAAGGCTAAGAAGTCAAGTCGTTGAAGTAGACAAGGCCGAGGTGCTTACGAAGAAGAGAGCTCCACGGGGTGGGATCCAATCCGCGAGCTGCTCCGGTCGCACCTCAGTCGGAGACAACCACCATTTTTTGCGCATTCTTCTTTCCCAAGCCAGGGTACTCCACGAACCTGAGCCGGGTCAAGGCAGGCACCGGGCAGCATATAGAAGGCGATGGATGAACCAGTCAGAGATGCAGCTGCGCGTCTTCTCCCATGGACATAGCAGCGCACCCCCCGACGGGTTCAACCACTCAGAGTTGGGCACAAGGTGGTGTCGGTGGATGAGAAGAGCGACGTCGAGCTGTGGGCTGCATGAAGCAGACAGGCGTCGGCGCTTAGCAGAGGTGGGTCTCGCTTCATCTAGTCGTGCCAGTGAACCACAACCAACCCCTGCACATGACGGTCCCACTTGGGACGGAGGGGCTTGCCTTAAGCTTGGAGGGGTGATGGAAAGGCAAGGGACGCCCGGCCAAGAAGGAAAGATCCAAGGCCACCACTGCACCGGAGGCAACAGCAGGGAACGGAACCTTCCTCAGCTTCAGATGTACCGTGTATCTCGATCACCGTCTCTTTCCTGGACTTGCTGCTTGTGGAACTAAATGTCAGATGTAGAATAGGTATCCGTATAGAGTACCTAGGTAAGGTAGGCATGGAAGGAACGTATCTGACCTCGGGTAGCGAGACTGCCCTAATTGACATTATGGTGGACATTGTGGTGGCGTTGAGGAGTTGTATACTCCGTAACTTTCCTTAGTACCTATGCTTCCTTAGACCTCAATTCGACTCTGACGTGGGACAACTTTCACGAGAATTCCTCGTCACCAATTCCAATTCCTACCCATCTTATCAGAACCACTTGTTCAGAGAAAACGTTCTCCACCGTGATCGACCAGAAACCGAGGCCGACAGCAACAAGCTGTTTAGAGCCTTAGACCGAGCCGGTATGCTGGGCCCAACGGTATCGACCGCGGCCTGCATGTCTGAATTGGGACTTTTGTCCCTCTTCTGATTGCGTGTAGTGTGCTTGCTCGCATATCGGGGATGGATGGGCGGATATCTCTCGCGACCTCCCCCAACACCGTCTCGTTCCCCCATCAGCGAGATTCGCGGGCCAATCTGACGATGCCGTGTCATTGAAGACGCGGAAAGACAATCACGCTACCTGGAGCTGCTTGTGTACTGCCCATTTGGGGGCCGTGACATGCGCGTGCGCGATTGTGAACGGCTCTGCCCGTCCGTTGTCGTGGACGTCTTCGTTACCAGTCTCGGTCCCTGTTTGCCGCCCTGGTGGGAATATGTGTGTGTGAGGCGGGGGGAGCTCTGTTAGGGACTTGAGAGCAGATGCCCAGCACCTGCCTACCTCTTCACTTCACCAGCGCAGGTTGCGGTGGATTGCAACCTCATTTGCCGGCTCCAGAGCAACGGGACTGAGAAAGGCCTCGTTCTCCCTCGACCTTCAATTCTCGACGAGGACTTGGAAAAATGTGATACGAGTCGGTCGGCCGCAAAATCAACAAAGCCGCGCTTCTCCCGCATTGTCTGAACCAACTTGGACCGTATGATTGGGATGGATTTCTCCGCGAAGAGCAGCTTAATCAGGTCAATAGACATCGGGCCAAGTCCTGCCCGTCCACCAGGTATGACTCTGAGAGAGAGATGGTTGGTGATGTACCTTTACACCGGCCTCTATCTTGCTTCACCATTGTGTGTACCATCAACAGAATGCTAATCGCTGTAAAAGGGTACACGAACAAGGGATTCACGAGCTAACGTGTCTGACACGCATCACACGTCCGCTTTACGAAACTGATGTACTCGAATCCCCGCTTCTGTATTCTATTCATGGCAACACGGATTCCGACAATCTGGGACGGCGTTTCCTCAGTATTGAAGGGAGGAAAAAGAAAGAGAAATTTGTAGGGCACGCTGCGGTGAAGCGCACCGTTCGACACAGAGTGGGCCCTGATCGACCTTCACTCACACGCTAGGTCTGACAGGCCACATCCAAGCCTACCGTTTGTCTAAACCGTCTGTGGTAGGGATAGGATGGGGATTGGATGGAAGCCCGGGCCCGCTGCGGCTTCAAATCCTACTGGCGGGTACGTATCCCTCCTTCACCGTTGGTTGTGCATTGACTGTTGGTTCGAGTCTTTCTTCGACAGCTACCTCAAGCCTCAAGTCATGCTACCCAAGCCAGACTCTATCACCTGGCTACGGTAGCCGGGCAGCAGTCTACGTTGACTAAAGTACTACGTGGATGCACACAGTGCCTGGTTAGTTCTCATGTAGAGCTCAGAGGAGAAAATACCCGAATTTGATACCAGTGACTCAATATTCTGACGTCTTTATGTTTGGTCTTGTAAGAAGTGGCAGAGAGCAGGCTTACGACCTAGGTACTTTACCGCCTTACCTACATAACATCTTCGGACTTACCCCGGGAAACTATTCCTCAAGACTGAGAGAACCTGGACTACACGCCTTTAAAACCCCCGTCTGTTATCCTAGGAACCAATTCACAGGAACGGATAATAAGATCCGTCCAAGCCCCCCAACAATTATGTTGCTTGAGAAATCCCCGCCCCTGTCAGGGTCCCTGGCGACCCGTCGATGTCTCGCAGCCAGACTCATCACCTGACAACAGCTCGCTTCGCAAACTTATCTACGCTTCACAAATTGCTAAAACGTGGAAGGCATACAATTGCTGTCCCTGAACACGAACTTTTCATCGTTCATCAAGACCGTCATTTCCTTGAAGAATTCCGTCCTAACCATCATTCTAGTACAGTAAAGCCTAGGGTGTCATGTAGGTGCCTTCGACTGATCACAGCGCTAGCACGACTTTTGCTAAAAGCAAACCACCTCGACCCCGGCGACCCGGTGGGGTGTTATGGCAGCCTGTAACGCCTACTCCGTTAAAAATCGGGAAGACACTATGGCCCCCCTCCTACCTATTACCTATTAGATAG
>JFFI01001964.1:0-44696 GCA_001563125.1 Colletotrichum salicis
CTATAATATAGCTCTTTGTATTAGGGGAGACTGCTGGTACTTATGGCAGACCCAACGTCTATAGGTAATAGAGGTATTTTTACTCTATTGGTTAGCTTGATTAATCTAGAAGCCCCTATTGGCTCTTCCCCGCCCTTGGCAAAAATGGAGCTATTCCGCACCCGATGAGATATGCACACTGATAATCATCAACGGGTCCGGTCACGTCGAATGTTCTGGGTCAAAAGCCACGCGGAAACGTTTTACGTTGTCTTTAGATAGAATTTACTCATTTAACTCGTTTAGATTGCCATTCGGCTTCTCCTATGTGCTGTGCTCCTTGATGTATCTCCTAACGACCTCCCGCAAGTCACTTTGCGGAAGTTCCAGGATCTTGTTTGACTTGTCTTCCTCCTTGATAGCATGGCCGGGCACGTCGCCGAACCAGTACTTTTGCAAAAACTCCTCAAAGGGGAAACGACCTCCAGCCTTGAGCTTCTCCTTGCCCTCCTTCTCTGCTTCGTCGGCAGTCTTGTGCTCAACTGTGAATTTTGAACCCGTCTCCTCTTCGAACAGCTTGTGGAGCTCGTTTTGTGTAACTTCGAATTCGACGATGTTGATATATTTGTTCGCAGTTTCGGCGGGGTGTTGAAGCACCGCGACAATGCCCTCGGCCAAGAAAGCAAGTGATGTCGTCGAGACCTTTTGGTTTCCAGAGTCGAAGATCGTAATGCTCTTGTTCTCAAGTGAAATTCCGTAGATTCCTCGCGTGATACTCTGTTGGGATATGGTTAATTACATCTTCAGACAACTTGAACTGTCCTAAGCTAGGACTTACCCAGTCGAAGAACAGACTCGTTCCAATACCAGTCCATGTGAAACTTGGGTTCGCCTCCGTCTTCTTGATCAGATAGTCGACGGCGGCCGTCTTGGACTTGAGCCAATCGCCGAGGATCTCGCTTTCCAAGGTGCGTGTGTTGAGACCATACTCGGATGGGATGAAGCGCTTCACGCCAGCGGCGATCGCCGCATCGATGAGCGGGTCTTGCGAGCCCGGGACAATGACTGCCACAGTGGAGATGGCAGAGATGACAGCATCCTGTCCGGCAAAAGCAGCCGTCAGGGACTCAACAGACGAGAGATCCGCCTTGCGAACGGCGACACTTGATGGAAATGTGGCGGTTGAAGCTTCGCGGGAGATGGCTGTTACTTGGAAGCCCTTTTCAAGGAGGGCTTTGACGACTCGCAGGCCGACGAGGCCAGATGCCTAGATTCAGATGTGAGCTTTGGGCTCATATTGAAGAGTTGTCGAACCAGTACTTACACCAACGACGGCAACTGTTTTGATGGACATTTTTGAACGGTATTCAATATCTAACGATTGAGTAGAATGCACCAGAAGTCCGAGAGATTGAAGGCTTCGCAGCCTAGGCACCAGATCTCTATTTATACGTGAAGATAGAACCTACAAACATGGGAAGTTTTACCCCTCCAACCCCTCTATCCCCGTCATGAATTCTAAGGTTTGCGCCATCTGGCATGCCGGTTCTGGTTCCGCGGAGTGCAACCTTATGCGGGGGCTCTATATTCAAGCTTCCCGAAATACAAAAAGTAGTGACAATTTTCGCAACGATACCCACGCAGTTGCCCTTACATCATTTCAGATCGACGATATGCCGCCGGTGGCCCTGGCAAAGCCTGGTAAGGTGGCATGAGACCCCATATAGTCCTAGTCTATTGGTCGAAGCCCGGGTGTCCTTGCCGGGTAGTAATGGCGAGTCAGGGAGGCCGGCTCCCACTCTTATGCAACCTGTTATCTACCTAGACGGCTCCCACTCATCACTTTCCACCTTCCATAAGTTTTAGTGAAGAGTCGGGCTTGGAATAACTTGGCACACTTGGGTCACTCTCGGTTTCTCCATGCGGTTCCTTCGCCATCGGGAATGGCCGCCCGCGGTACCTGGCGGCGGCACCGTGACAGGGAGGAAGTTTCCGACTTTCCGTACGTGGACGTGCTTGAAGATAAACTGCCGCAGCTGCAAGCCGGACAAGGGTCACGGCTGCGGCCCGGAAAGAGATTCAGCTCCTCGGAATCCATTGTTGCTGTGACGTAGCTGGCGGTCGCACTGCCGGCCTTTCTCACGAGATCTTTCGTCTCTTCGCCAGCCCCGAGAATGAATGTGGGCCACCCATGTCAAGTGACAGGACTGTCATCCGAAGATTAGACAAAATCGCATTGTGACACTTTGAAATAGGCAATCATATTTCTGTACAAGCTTCTGCATGTAATTAAAAAGACTGGATGTATGTACAACATAGCCAAGGAGGCATCTTAGACCGCCTTATTTAGCTTCCAGCCACCGGCAAACCCGCGCGCAATGCAGATTGTCACACCACTAGCCGCAAGGCAACATCCCGACCAGATCCAACCGCTCAAGTACCCATGCGACCTGGACAGCGCACCAGCAATGGGCGATCCGAACAACAGTGCTACAGACATGACAGTGAAAGCCATACCGAATCTGGTGCCCATGTAACTCTTGTCAGCCGTAAGCTTGACAAACGTGGTCGGCTGCAAGCCGAAGAACGTTCCGCTGAAGAAGCCGTACACCACAGTGACGGCAATAAGCGAAGCCTGGCTGTTCGTCGCCGCGAAGCAGAAAGCGGCAATAGACATGACGAAGACGGCGCTGGCAATCATGTTCATGATGCCAATGTAAGGCGCAAAGAAGTTGGGGATAATGCGCCCAACGATGGAAGCACCGTTGAGCATGGAGAGGAGGTAGAGCGCGACGTTCTCGCTGGCCATGTGGTTCTCGAGGGCATAGGTCTGCACGTAGACGTACGGCGTGTACATACCCAGGAAGAGCAGACAGCAGGCGCCAAGGAAAAGGAGGAACGGCAGGTCGTGGAAGACGGACTTGTCGACGAGCGGCCGCCGCTTGAGAGGGATCTTGAGCTTCGATGTCTTGATGACGAGGTTGGCTACGCCGAGCGTCACGAGCGCAATGAGCGCGAAGACGAGGACCGTCCATCGGAAGCCAATCTTGGGCTGGATTGCTCGAAACATGGCTGGTAGGACGAGACTGCGGAACGATGTTAGTCGACTCTATGTTCTAGCCCCACGTCTCTCGAAGCATCACTTACCCGCCAACACCGCTGCCGTTTGCCGCGATGCCATTGGCAAGTGCCAGCCTAGTAGAGAACCATTGCGATGGAAGTGCGACTCCCAGGGTAGACAGACAGCCTGTTCCGAGGCCGATGATGAGACCCTGGCAGAGGAGGAATTGCCATAGGTTCTGGCAGAAGGCTTGCAAGATGAGCCCAATCAGCACCAGGATGGATCCTACCACGAGTAGGTATCGTGAGTAGCCCAGGTCGTAAATTGGGCCAATGATGAAACCCAAGAAGACCATAAGGAAGTTCTGTAGAGAACCAATGGTTGAGATCTCAAAGGCGGTGTTATTGCTCAGGAGATCAGACTGGTAATAGGCCTGAAAGGCGCCGAAGCTTGAGATGAGACCTGAAATGGCACCCGGTCAGCGGACCACATTCCCAGAGGACGTTATCCCACGTTGGCGTTGCCGCTGCAACAGCATCTCACGATGGTTGCATCGCGTAAAACGCACGTCTGAATATCGATCTTACTTACCCCATGTGTTAAAGTAGATGAAGAAAGACCCGAGGATGTGGAGCCATGCCTGCAAACCACCGTCAGGAGGTCCAGCAGGGGTTGTTGTTGACTTCTCTGCAGTAGGTGATGCTTGAGACGATGTCGGGGGGCTGTCGCTACTGCTTGTGTTGTCTGTTGCGATGACGGAAGTATCTATCGCGGCCTCGTGTGTGCTGTTGTCCTTCTCCGGGTCTCGTGGACCATCATTCGAAGTTGAAGCCATTGCCAGCTAAGTAGATCATCCGAACCCAATCCCGTCCTATGTGAGCGGCTCAGGGCGGGATGCCAAAGTTTATCCCAGCTTCAGATGGTCTGAAAGATTGCAATAGCCGCCTTATCAGTGCACCAACGCGACAAAGTAGAGAACGAAATAAAGTTTAAGTGATGAAAGGGGGTGTGTGAGTTAGCATCAATTGGACAATGCAAGGCCTGAGTCGAGAAACGCGGTTCGGCAGTAAGCAAAATACTCTCGAGCTACGTCTTCTTGCGCTCATCTAAGCAAAAAATTGCGTTGTCAAAGGCCCCCTTTTTCCATGGGTTGTGGGGTTTGCCTTGGAATTTTTTCTTCTTATTCAATCGACTGACTGATAAGATGAGCCGATGGTCTTGTATTGATTCAAGCCACTTCCCTGTTCTCAATGCAACCTTTTGTTGTTGATGTGATCGGGTCCCCCCGACAGTACCCGCTCCGCGCCGCGGCATCTGCAGGAGATCGCATCCAGACGTGGCACTTTGGCGGAACAGAATAGAGTTAAAACCTACGTGCGCCGATGGAGAGATTCCCAACAGCTGGTTTGAGAATTGCTACCTCCTAGCAGTGAATTTTGGCATAGTCAACTTTGTCACAGCACCTATGAGACGCCATTCACTCCTCTCTTTGCCTCCCAGTATGATGACCAAAGATCATTGGATTGCGCTGGCGAAAGCGAGACCTCGGCCGGCGCCCGGGAAGGATCATCAGAGGTGCGGAATTCAAACCGGCGACAGCGCCAGTTTAGGCAGGCTAACCCACTGATCTGCCGCGCGCGTCGGGTCGCCACTGGGGCAGATTCCAGGGTTATGCTGGCCAGGCGTGCCAGAATGCAACGGGTTTGACAACCTGCCAAAATGGGCTGACAACCCATCCACAGATCCAGCTGGATAGTTTTGCCCAATTTGGGTCAGAAACTGGGGCCGGAACTGACCATGTTTCGGCCGTTCTCCATTGACCATTGGTCGTGCGTTTTCGGCACTGGCCGTTGACTGCTCGATGTTGTCGTAACCAAATTGGGAGGGTATCGAGGGAATGACGTACGGTCATCACTAATCGCAAAAGTGTTTAGGTTCAAGATAGCCATGGTAGGCAAACAAGCTGGGCCGAATACATTGATTTCTGAGAAGCTTTGCTCAGCCCTGCATGCGGTCTATTCCATCAAAATTCAATTGAAAGATAGGACCACTTTACACCCAGGACAACAACTCAATCAAAGTCGCGAGGGAAATGACAGTTGCGGAAGAGGGACCAGGCTCAACCAACCCCACTAGGATGACTATGGCAAAATCTTGACAACCTAGAGTTCAGGAAAGGCGAGTAATTACTAACTTCATGCCCGCATTTATACTACGCAGAACAACACCTAACGGCCGAAACTGTTCATCTTCCTCATCATCGTGTTTAAAGACGCCACAATGCAATTAAATCGTCAGGCTCGTTACTTGCTGTTCTTTAATGGCGTTGTGTATGCACGGAATTCAGTGACCATGCAATTCGTGGTAGAAAACTCTCGTTCGAATGACTTCGGTTCCGGGTAAATGATCTCCAAAATTTCTCGCTATTGAGACAGTGAGCGCCAAGTGACCTATTGTCGTTTATCGTCGAGAAGCTTCTAGAATTCTCAAATTTCTTGTGCTTACGCCCTAAGCTTGATCTGGGCCCTTGATCGGCTACACTCCCCTTGGCGACAAGGTTGCATGGCCTGGAACGCCTTATGTTGTTGCTGGAAAGGAATGTTCCAGTAGGAAAGAACAGCATTTACACTCTGTGGTTGGACGCGATCAAGAGCCTATGCATGGCCAATTGCTGGGTTGTCAACTTGTTGAAGTTGAGATGACAGTCGAAGGGCGTCGCTTAAGCAGGCAACAGCGTCTTACAACTTCTGCTGGCTTCTCCATCCGCATGGTTCGCTCTTAGCGCAAGGCACTGAGACCATTGTGAAATCAACTTGACAGATTTTTAGGAAAAACATCTGGTAAGTGTCAATAACAGGCCTTTGGAGTTATTGACGATTCGGGACATATAAGTAGGTGGAGGTACTAACCACTCGGAAAAACAGGAAATGACAAGAACAAAGCAAGCTCATTCGGGGACGACACAGCCTTTACACTTAGCCTTCCCAACTTTCAAACTTCTGTTACAATGTCTTCAACATCAGTCTTATCGAAGACGCTTCAGTCCATTACGGATACCAAGATTCGCGAGTTGGAGAAGAAGCGGACTCAACACGAGAGCCGCAAGACGAAGATCCTCGAAGAAGCCAAAGAATACGCCGACCAGGGCGATCGCATCAGCTGTTTGCTTCACGGAGTCAAGGAGCTTTACTCAAAGGGACGCAACAACGATCCTAGCATCGACAATATCGACAATTTACTGGCTCAGTCCAAATATGACACATCGGTGCCTCCCTCAGTGTTGCAGGCGTCTGAGGACCTGTTGAGGTCCAAGCTCGACGTGCAAAGCCATAAGCTCAGCATGGCTCACCTGTACTCACAACTTGTCACCGAATGGATCAATCCTGGAAGTCCCATGGAGGGTACAGACGCCGCCGAGCCGTCGAAGGAAGACTCCTCATTCGAAGTCATCGACCACCAGAAGGAGCGTCTCCAGAACCTCCGTGACCAGTTCGAGAAGGTAGTCTTCACACCATTGGAGACCGACGAAGCGGAAATCAATGCCTATCTGGCCAGTCTATTCAACACAAGAGAGAGTGAAAAGGCGCTCGAGGATGTGCGGCAACGAGTCGCGCAATCAAGCAAGAACTTCCTCCAGAGAACGAGCCCGTTCAACAAGACCACGCTGAAGATGTGTATTGCCAGCCTCCTCCAGCAGGATCTCTTAAGCGACGAGAAGCAGGCGATCCTACGCGAGTTCGATTCCAACGATGTGGTACTACGGGAGATTGCCGATGTCTTGAACACGCGATTCGCCGACTTTGACAACTGGGAGTGGGACGCCGGCGAGGAGGGAGTATTGTACCTCCCGCGCCAGCAAGCTAACGGAAAGTACCGCATCTGGATGGACGAAGATGTGCTGCAGGCAATCTTCATCCACTGGGTCGGCATCAAGGGCTGCGTCAGTTTGAAGGAGACCCTAACGAGGCTCGTTTCTCTGGACGGACCCGACCAAGTCTGGAGGTGGCACGCCGAGTCACCCGCGACTGAAAGACAAAGCCAGCGGCGGGCGTATTATCTCGACACAGCCACACAAACCTCTGATGAATCCTCGCGTTCAGCAATAACGGGGTGGACCAGGGGTACTAGGGGGCGTGGAAGGGGTGGGAGGCTGGCATCTTTACGGAATCGCCAAGCTCGATCTTCCATCTCTGATGATACTGTTGCCGGTCTTCGTAGAAAGAACTTCATCAAGTATTTTTGCCTCGCCGCCCTGCCAAGCCAAGTCAATACGTTCAACGAGGGAATGTACGACGATGGAAGAATGTCCGAAGAGGATGATGATGACGATGCTGCTTCGTCTGGTTGGGAGAAGGCTAAGAAACCGATCTTGAATATCAAGCAATTCCTTCTGCGCACGCTTGCAACCGAGACTATGATCCATCAAGCGCTTGATGGCAAAGCTGCCGTTGTGCAGTCTGATCTCAAGTGGTTCGGGGCCGGCCTGTCTCATACGTCAATCTTTGCCACCCTCCGCTTCTTTGGGTTCCCAGAGAACATGATTGCGTTCTACCGCAAGGTTCTCGAGACGCCGGTGAACCTGGGCTCGTCCTCCGATTCAGAGTCATCATCGACAGAGCCTCGCATCAGGCGAAGGGGTATGCCAATGAGTCGATCGCCAGCAAAGCTCATAGGCGAGTTGATCTTGTTTGTGATGGACTTTGCCGTCAATCAAGAGACGGGTCTACAACTGTACCGCCTGCACGACGATCTTTGGGTTGCCGGCGACCCATCGGATACTGCTAGGGCATGGGCTGCCATGCAGCGTTTCGCCGAGGTCATGGGATTGGAGTTCAACCTGAAGAAGACTGGCTCGGTATACTTGACCAACGAAGGGATCCCTCGGGATGAAACCATTGATGGAGAGTTGCCCAAGGGTCCTGTCAGCATCGGCCACCTAGTGCTCGACTCGGAGACTGGAAAATGGATCATCGACCAGGCGAACGTGGAGGAGCACGTGAAGCAGCTCCACAAACAACTTGCTGAGTGCCGGAGTATCCTCGACTGGGTCCGCACATGGAACAGCTGCATCGGCCGCTTTTTCGGCCAGGCGTTTGGAGAGCCGGCTTACTGCTTGGGCAAGGAACACGTCGAGAGCGTCTTGCGAACCTACCAGAAGATGCAGCACGACATCTTTGCGCCATATTCCACCGAGAAGGACAGCAACCCGACTGCCGGCGCAGCGAACAGCCAACTTAGCGCTGTTTCATACATCAAATCCAAGATTGAGCAGCGTTTCGGTGTTTCGGATGTGTCGGACGCCTTCATCTTCTTTCCGGACCAGCTAGGTGGCTTGGGACTCCAAAACCAGTTCATACCATTTCTCAAAGTCCAGAAACATCTATGTGGGACAGGAGTGTCCCCAGAAGAGATGGTCCAGTACTTTTTCGATCGAGAACGCAAGGACTACGAGGACAGGAAGAGAGAATTTGAGTCGACCAAGGCCACTGAGACGCGTGAGCTAGGGGATGATTACCTTGGCCCATCCGACGGTCAATTTTTCAGCCCTGACGATTTGAAGACGTTCTTCGCCTTCGAGGAATTCACCGAAAACAGAAGTACCACGAGCAGTCACTTGAGAGACCTCTACGAGCGTGTTCAGGGGACCCCACCTGTGCTGAGCCCCAAGGCTGACCGGCAGGTCTACGAGGCGTTGGAGGACTTGCCTATCCAATCGGCCAATTCGCGGTCTGAGTTGCGATGGGTAGTGCAGATGTATCATCAGGAGGCGAAAGATCGGTTCGATGGTCTAAGGCTCATTGAGGAGCGATTCTTACCGCTGGGCGTCATTGACATGATGAGGCAGAAGGCCGTGAGATGGGGGTTGGTTCTTTAGCGAAGTACCTAACACTGAATTAGTCAATGAAGCATGAATGATGTGAAGTCCTTGCTACAATTGTGTGAATCACGTCGCGCACATCATTCCTTTTGACTGCTGATGTGGTCCCGCATGTATTAAGGTTGTGTTGAAGGAGTGCCTCATTTACAGAACTTTGGAGTCATCTACCTACTTATGAATACGTAGATCTTTGTCCTTGGCCTTATTCATATGAAGGTCACTTGGACTAATGACTTTGCGCATCTTCCTTCTGGCTTTCATAGTGAATGTGGCCCAACACAACATCGAGTCCTCATACAAACTACCGGACGACAGGGACGTATCAAGATGCAGTGATTCAGGGACCTCACTAAGCCTAGATATAATCTTTGGCTATTTCTCAACAGAGGCTTGAAAGTTCCTTTCCCCCCAGCTACGTATTAAACTCAAACCCCAGGACATCGCCCAAATTCGACTCCAAAGTCGGAAAGAAGCATTCATCACGCAGCCGAACAGAACTGTACTTTGGTAAAGTCAAGGCATCCACCCACATTTGATTCAAGCAAATTACAAGACACAAGACTATGTGCAAGCCAAAGCCCATCATAACTCCATACGTGGACGGGAATTTGCTTCCTGCTACAGAAGACCGGCATCAGCGACGGCGCCTGCGCACCAGAGGGCTCAGTGACATCCTCCAGCTTAGATCAGCTTAGGATTATTTCTCAAAACAAGACTGCCGCTTGAGGAGGTCAAATATGGGCACAATCAGAGGTAACGAACTCATTGAGCTCCGATATTAGCGACGTTTCGAGACTGGAATAATTAGTCGGGGGAAATTGGGTCTTTAGAGGTTGCATCTCTTCAGCAAGCTGACGGCATCCTGTGTGTGGTTAGACGATCTCAGGCCCTTCAATATAGTCGAAACTGAGCAGCAAGTTCCTGGATCTATTTCATGCCGGTGACGTTGCAGGTGTATCATAGACGCGCTTTTTCAAACCGAGTGAATAACTTGAGCTCCAACATTCCAGTCATTAGGCTCGCAGATTCTACGTGTATGATTATTTACATCTATGCGAGCTGGCAGCCATATCGGCGACCCAATGTTTGATTTACTTCCTCGGGTCCCAATTAGCATCAACATCGTCAAGGAGGTTCATAGTCTTGATCACATCGGCCCCGAGAATCTTCTCCAAGCTCACCAGCTTAAAGCTAGCTTCGGTGCTGGTGCTACCATCAGGCAGTTGGTTCGCGTCATCGTGAGTAACAAACAATCCATGAGGAAAGTCCTTTCCGAGGTGTGTTCCCACCGCAGTGATACCGTCTGTGTTCGAGACAGCATCGATCTGTCCATCTGACGACTTGGGGATTGTGAAAGTCGTCACATAGTAGTGAGGATCTGCCCGGGTGTACACGTTGTAAGAACTGATGCCCTGATTGGACACGAGGATGTATCCTTGGTCAGGTCTGACGCCGTAGACGAGGGTAACGCCCTCCACGTCGGCGAAGGTTTGGCCGTCGCCCACGAAAGCAATTTGAATGGCATCATCATCCGACGAGTCGGGCTCGGCACCGTAGCGCCACAGCGCAGAAGGCTCCTCACCAAGGAAGATCCAGCCATTTTCCTCGTCCGTTACACAGCCTTCGACTTGGCCCCCTGCACCGCCTGTGAAGTCGCGGACCAGAGTGGTCTGAAGAGTCCCGTTTGAATTGGAAGTCAACTCGTATTGGAGATAACGGGCGGACTTCTCGTTGACAAAGAGGTATTGCTTGCCGCTCGTGGGAGACTTGTACACACAGGAACCGTAGACTTTGTAGTCTTCCGGCACAGGCTGGATACCGCCGGGGATGTCCTTAAGGGTTCCATTTGATGTCATCTCGAAAATGCTTGGAACATGTCAGTAATTTTTCAGGTAACTCGGGACGCCCGACTCACCAAAGTGTATCGTCGCCACGGCAAGCAGCAAACGCGAGGTCGACAGTCCTGTTTCCAGCCTGGAAGCCGTAAATCATATCAACGTTGTTGGGTTCCGCCGCCGGCAGAGTCTGAAGTAGCTTGCCCTTCAGGTCGAAAACACCTAAACCTGCACCCTCGGTAGACTTGGTCGTAGTAATGATGCGGGACTTCTCGGCTGATCCTGGCGATATCCAGATGGCGGGGTCATCTCCATCGCCGCCATTCCGGTCGGTTTCGTAAGAAGCCTCAACCAACACAGCCGAGCAGAAGAGACCTCCCCATCCATTCTCGCATTTGCATTGTTGTGGCCCAACACACTCGCCATGTCCAGAGCAGTTATTCATGCACTGGATCTGATCGCACTTGTCGCCAGTAAAACCAGCGAAGCAACCGCATCCGAGGGCGTTCTCCTGACAGTAGCCGTTGGAGGAACAGGCGTCGCAAATCGGAGAGCGAGTACGGCTTTCGGTCTGATTCCGAGGTTCATACGCAGTGTTGACATCTATCCCGAGGTCATCGAGAGCACCATCCAGAGACACCAGCCCAAACCCGGCAACGTTATCCGCTTCAACAGCAAAGCCAAGAGCGCCGCTGGGGTACTTTGAGGTCGATCCCTGGTAGATGCTGAGGCCCTGGACTTCGATATCCTCGAGGCCACTCAGTTTGATGTTGCCGAGCATGTCGAACGGGTACTTGTAGACAGCAACGCTACTTTCTTGGGCGACAAACAAGTATTCAGTGCCGGTAGAATTCGAGACATATGTTGTAATACCAGTCACATCTTCTGCAGCCTCGCCAAGCTTGGTGATTTCTGGGGCAATGGTCGATTCTTTGAGATCGAAGACGTAAACATCCTTGTCATCGTCGGCATTGACGACCATCTTAGCCTGAGACTGTACTACCGCACAGCCAGAAAATTCCGTTGGGACCGGAATGCTTTGAACCTGATACAGTCAGTGAGAAATGAGTTGAGAAACTGGAACCGGGCTCTCCTACCTCCACCAGTTCAATGGAGTCCTTGGCTGGGCGAACTAGATACTGCACCACCACGCTCTTACCGAAAAGAAATACATAATCGTTCAGACTTTTGGTGCGCCACGAGCACATTGCCGCCCAATCTCCAAGCATCGTCACTTGGGCTGTTTCAATTTCCGTAAACCCTGGCATCTCGTAGACGCGAATGATAGAGTCCGGCATCGCTATTGTAAGCGCATAGTCTTTTCCCGTGACATTGTAGACCGTCGTGATGAGCTTTGTTCGACCGGTGGTCATGGACTTGACCTCGGCCAGTGGCGAGTCGCTGTTCAGATCCCAAGCGTGGAACCCTCCCGTGGCAGCACCTCCATCGTTTCCCAGAAGTAGAGGCTTCTCTTTTGAGTAGAATACGTTTGTCCAATCGGCTTCGAGTTCGCCACCGGTCAGGGCAGTGATGTTGGCCTCGACATCGACCTTGGAGGCGGCCGTGGCTAGCCAAGGATGTATCGCGACGGCGGCGATGGCTGCGGCGCAAGCGAGGTACTTGAAGCCCATGGCGGTTAGGTCAAGTCGGAAGAGGTCTGCCTGACATGACAAAATTTGCAAGCTGAAGGCTCGCCTTATGAGGAGAAACTGTCCATTTATCATGTCGTCTCATTGCAACCTCCTCCAAGCGGGCGGACAGCGGAGGAGTAGGTGGCCCCACGTCCACAAGGCCGGGATCGCAATGCAAGTTCAGCCCCTCCAGGTCCCCTTCAGGGATGAGAGACTAGGCCACAACCTTTTACCGAATCTGCTTTCTGTTTGGCAACATGAAGGACAAATCCTGCGTCAATACTGTGGGTGACGGAACACTGATGGTTCCCTTCGGGTGAAACGCGTGCATGAAAGGGAGGAAACAATTGGTGGACGCGACGGGACGAAGAATCCTTGGAGCTTCCACTTTTGGAGTCGTCCGTCTTGGCATTGGAACACCGTTGTAGTCCAAGGTGAAGTCATAGGTCCGAACGAGGAGCTGGTTGAGAGAGACTCGACTCTTTTGATTCTGTCAGAAAAGTCAAATGCCATGCGTCCCACTATTCGTTATACTTTATACTTTAATTGTATGGTGACATCGGGGGGAACTTCCGAGGTTGACAATGGGTTTCCATTTTCTGTCCTTCACAACTTTACAATTGGCTCGTGTTCAATGCTGAGCCGAATTAACCCGCTCTGGTCCCGTCGCGGGCTTCAGACGCCAAGTCCCACGTTGTCATTATTTGTTTGACTTCTCGATGTACATGAAATTCCACTGGCCGCAGCCTGGCTCAATAAAGCGTTGTTCCATCTCTCGAATGACGATATTGAGCTTCCAAGCGCATGCAAGCGAGCTGGATTTGCCGCGGTTGCTTCCACTTCACTGGGTGAGCACAGACTGCATTCGGTTTCTTGCTTGGCTTCATTGTCTGTCCGTTAACTTTTACTACTTGCGCTCATTTTTTTCTTTCCTGAATACGTAAGTCGCCTGAAAGATCGTAGACATTACCTATATCCTCAACTTCAGACAGCATTACGAGACAGCTTAAAATACTAGCCACAGTCGGACAACCAAAACTTGCATTTTATTCATGGCCCGCAGAAGAGGAAAACAATGTCGAAGCCTCGAAGATGACAACGCCGTTCGCACTGCGACAAGCTGTTTTATTTTTGATGAACATTTCTTTCAGGAGTAGTGGGTAAAAGGAGTAAGGAGGGAAAAGTGGCCTGCGGCGAGCCTTGACAGCGATGGCGATGACAAGCCGCTATTACTTACATGTACGGATACAGCTACATCTCAAGGGCGCGAATCCCCTAGTAACAGCATCAGCAAGTGTTTAGTAGCTCCAGTCGCGATACTAACAAGTATTTTACCTAGGTACTTAGGTAAGGTATTTAGCCAAGAGCTGCGTCACACTTTACATCCTCCGTGGGGAATCTCTCTCGCCGGCATGGCTTTTAGGGAATAAGACTAGGCGCTTTGGGATCTGAAGACCTTGGAATGATAAAATCAAGCAGACTAAATCAGCTTCGGTCGGCGGCGTTGGCCGCCTCCCTGTTCTCTCTGGTAAGTTTTTCGCAATGGCAATAGTCAGGAGTTTGCAGCAAATGGTTTCATGGGTGGGACTAGGAGAGAAGCATGAAGTTGGAATGAAATGGTATTGGTGCGCTCGATTCCACCGAGGTTGTATGTTCTATGCATCTAAAGGTACCTGAAGTTATATCATACAATAAAGAAATTTGAAACGGTACTTCTGAAAATCCCGCGTCAGGTCCGTCGGCTAATGTACCTTACGAAGAGGGAGCAGCGGTGCCGGAAGGAGGGCTGCCGCTCATGGTGCCGTTGCCACCGGGACCGCCGGAGCCGCCGCCAACAGTCTGGCCGGTGGAGTGACCACCATCCTTGTCAAGGTAGCCGGCAATGTTGTAGTAGTCGTCATCGGTGTAGTCAGCGGAGGCGTTGACACCGATCTGGATCCAGGCGAAGAGACCGTCCTGGAGGTCGTCGCTCAGGTAGACGAACTGGGGGAAGGGGTCGTAGGAGGCATCGGCCTGGAGGATAGACCACATGTCGTCGGCGTTGGAGGTGATGCTCTGCTCGTTGGTGTTGTAGGGGTAGAGCTCCTCGACGGCGGAGCGGATGGTCTCGGGCCAGAAGACCTGGCCGATGTGGCTGACGGGAGCATTCCAGACGGAGATGGTGCCGTTGGGCATCAGGGTCGCGTTGGTGTGCGAGAGCAAGTGTGTGTGGGTGGCGCGGCCCTCGTAGTGGCCGGGGAAGATGGTCTCGAACTGGGCGACACCATCGGCATCGGTAAGCTGGATACCGCGTAGGAACGTGCTGTTCATGCCGTCGGCGGCGTAGTTGCCGTTGGTGGAGATGCCGGAGTAGATACCGGTGGCGTTGCAGTTCCAGATGTCGACGGCGACCTGGGGGATGGGGTCGCAGGTGGCGACGTCGACGTACTGGACCTCGAGGAAGACGGGAACACCATCGCACCACTTTTGCTCAATGACGTTGGAGCGCATGTTCTCGCCGACGATGTAGTAGGGGCCGTCGGTAATCTCGGGAGCCAAGACACAAGAGGTGTTGGCGCTGAAGACATCCTCGAGGGGTGTGAAGATGCCGTTGTCGCTGGAGGCGGTCATGTTGTGGTTGACGGCCTCCCAGGCGGTGAGCTCGTCCGCATCACGGCGGTACTTGCGGGCAGCTATGGAAAGGTCAATGAATGTTCGGTCAAGTGTCTCGAACAAGAGTAGTTACTTACGGGTCTTGAGGCCCTTGGCGGCGCGGATGTCTTTGACCTTCTGGGCACGGCGCTCAACGGCGCGCTTCTTCATAGCCTGAGCACCGGCGGTGTTGGAGCAGGCGTTCAGGGAGCGCTGGCCGATGGCGGCGACGTTGTCACGGAGCTGGATGTTGCGCTTCATATGATCATGGCTGTGGTGCTCGCCGGGGTGGGCAGAGACGCAGCCGGCGAGGGCGAGGCCGGCGGCCGAAAGGGCGGAGATGCGAACCATTGTTGATATTGTCGTAGTAAGACCGGGCTTGTAGCGAATGTTGGAAACGATTGTGAGTGTCTTTGTTGTAGAAGTGACTGTTGTTGCTGCGGTGGTTGCGGCTGATGGTGCTTCCAATATCTTAGATGTCCGGCTCCGAGAGCAGTCTTTATACAACTCGATCTTCGTTCAACATCTCCGCCATCTATCCCTATCAACGCGTTCATCTCTACGTGATGTGGACAGCCGATGGGGACTTCGCTCTCATCCGATCCCCTTACATGGGGAGCCCTCGTCATCTCCCATCCCGCCTGCTATTTTCGACTCTTCCATCGAGAGTCTGCGGTCCATCGTCTGGAAATTGGTCCAACCAGGACCGTGCAAAAGGTCATACGCTACCCGTTGCCGTCGTGGCACGCAGGGGTTCCGTACTTCTGAGCCTCACATACACGACTTCGTTCCCCGCCGGGGGCGCATTTTCAACTTTTCGAGTCAATGCGTCTCCACGCCGGTGCCTGTCCTTAAGCGTCCTTGACGTCCTTAACTCAGCCTCAGAGCACACGCCAAGCGGCTAAGAAATGCTTGGAGAAGCTTGAGATGGAAAGAAGGTGGTTCTAAAGCGGAACCCGGGGTCGATCCGGAGTGGGTACTTGTCCGGGAGCGAGCTTCGGGCCTCCCACATCCCGCTTCGTCGTTGGGGTTCCCGACGTTGGCGGAAAGGCTTCCTAAGTTTGGTTCCTTGACATTTGGACCTCCTCAGGTAAAAGTTCCCAGGAGCACCGGATGACGAGGCCACTCTCCACTTGACGGGTGGCGCCGCTGCGCGTTTGCGCAAGCTTCAATGAGATTGGACTCAATTCCGCTGACTTGAACAAAACATGCTCGCCGGAGCTCGGGAGACCTTGTCAAGCTTGTTTATTTCCCTGGGCTACATCGGTCTGTGGGAGGGCTTTGGAAAGGGGCGGAGAAGGCTCTCGCGGGGCCCGAATTTTTCTTCCCTTTTTGTCTCCTTTGCATCAGTCAATGCGAAACACTTGCGGAATAGATGGAAGACGAGAAAAGGTGATCAGAGAGAGAAATACCTCTGAAATATTGACATACAGCTCGATTGACTTTTGACTTTGAACTATCTTCGTCATTGAGCAGACGAGCTGAGAGTGCATGCGTGGTGTGGAGCAGAAAATCTCCCACACTGAAAGAGAGTGTCGGAGCTTTTAGGCCTTGCGTAACTTTATTCAGGGGGTTCATCTTGTCTTAACGTCCCGCGGCTCAGCCTATGTAAACCAAACAAACATGAATCGTCCAGCGAAGTCTACCTCCCTGTGCCCGGATTCACCGACACAGCGACACGTTAGCCGGGGTCCCTAATTCTAAGACGAGACGAAATGGACCTATCTGGGCGCAGTCAATCAATCTGATTTGCCGTCATTGGCTGTCGGGTCAGTCGTGACCCTCATCCACAGTCGAGGCCTTGAGGGGGGAGGGGTGTTCAGAGTAGTCGTCACTCGACGCGTGTCAGTCGTGACTTGTCTAATTCCGGGTAAGGGCGCCCATTCATTCGTAATGCGACACCACAAGTGACAACCGCACATTGGCTTCTCTTCTTCTTCTTCTAAACTCGGTCTCCATCAAAACGGCATGCACCGTTGGGTCTAAGCCTTTTCAGTCACATCTGGAAAGATTCACCGGACAACACAGAGAGCCTGGAGGCGAGGCCGAGGCTCTGTTCGGATTCCAGAGAGCAAGGTGAAGAAAAACTCGCGCACAGCCAATTTCTGCTTTGATTTGGATCGACAAATCGACTGACCACCGTAGTTGCTTTTTATTAGCGATTCCACGCTCAGATATCGAATGAATAACGGCTACCAATCTCAGTCCTCCGTCCATTATCATTCGAGATATCCAATTGACACTGCTATGCGTCCGTCAGTCATGAACAGACTATCATTCTTCTATTGTCCTGATCGATGCAGTTGAAAACTCTCTACTCGCCATGTTATTGACAACAAGCTACGAAGTCATAGGCAGGTACCGAAGTCATATGAACCGTCTTACTTTAGTTGCAGCCTCGACCTTCCCCTCATTGGATGAACATTTACAGCATCAACCTTTTTGAACACCAGCACACATATACCCACCAATTGCCCAAGCACATTGACGAGACTCGAAATCATCATCGTGCAGTCCGCCTTACCCCCACGGTAGAAGGCAGAGGTCGCCGACGGCAGGCTAATACTCGTGGGTGTGAGAAGAGGACAGGTTTCTGGACAAGACATAGCTCGGAGCCTGATGAGCCTCGATGGCTCAACTTCCAGGCCGAGGAAATCATTCAGGAGCTTCATTCAGCTGATTGTAGCCGCTAGCATGAGTTTCTTTCCGAATGGTTTCAATTGACACTTGACCCTGTCGTATCATGACTTCGTGCTATCAACATCACTCTGCCGGGTTAGTAAATGGTAGTTGCTCATTATGTGTATCTGATGTAGTACATGTAGGTAAAGGGGAAAGTCTGAATACGGACTAGTTTCCATAAGTAGACTTGGTAATTTCTACTGTCTTGTGCTTGGAGGCCTCCATTCTTCGAGAGTTTTGAAATTTGAGCTTATTCCAAGTAATATATGCGAAGTTGTATCCTCGTCTCGATAAACCAAAACCAACGTGGGCATGAAAGACTCTGTGGAGTCCTACAGCCTTGCATCCCGTCGCCTGAGGAACTGAAGCAAACCAAGTGACTACCTGGCTAACTCCTTCATACCTTACTGGTTCGGCTTCACGACGGACTGTTGCAATGTGATTGATAGTCGCTACGGGGCTAAGTGACCTGTTGGTATCACCTCTATCACAGGTGATCGGTTCGAAACAATGGATTCGGGGGGTGACGAAGGGTAATTCTCTGTATTGAACTGATTCTACGTGGTATATAAAAAGGAGGTTCTAACCGTAGGTTGGGTGGGAAGTCGGAATCTATTCAGGGGTCGTAGTTGCCCCCTGCGCTGCCCAGCCCCGAGGGGACTTCCAATCTGACAGACCCGAGGGCCGAGAATCTGACACATCGTGCCATTTTCCCACCCGTCGGGACGTGAGGCACGATTCTACCTGCGTTTGTCACTTTTGATGTAAACCAGCTCGAGTTAATACCCTTACTTCAATTTATCTACGTCTAGATACTCAGGCGAAGAACTCCCCGTTCATGATCATGAGTTCGCCGCGCTTGAGATCTTGACCTTGGGAAATAACACCTCGCAGAGATTAAAATGATCGAATTGGGTCAAGGGTAGCCAATTCGACACGGGCCTTGAGGCCATCCCCAGGATTAAGTTACGAGCACCCAGTAGACAATCAAGATGAATGGTAGCTTGTAAATGATATGGTCCTCAAACGAACAATGCGAGCCTATCACGAATGGCCCTTTTGAAATCAATTCTGTGCTCGAGACGTCCTTCGAGGTATCAGTATAACCTCCCATTCTCAGTACTCAGGCTTTCACCCTGGGAGTGAGGTAAACATTGACTGGGCCCTTTTCCCAAAGAAGGTAGACTTGACTCTTCTCGTCCCAGCCCCTGCTTTCCTCCGATAGCTTCATGTCGAAGTTCCAGATCATTCTCGCAAGAATGAGACGTATTTCCGCGTAGGCCAAACTATCAAAAACGCAACATATTAGTATCGGACATTTCGGCAATCATGTGGGGTAGTAGATGTTCATGCCACGTACTTTCTGCCAATACAATTTCTCGGACCGACCGAGAACGGTTGGAACGCATCCTTCTTATCACCAGAGAAGCGAGCGTCATCGAGCCAACGTTCGGGGATGAATGAGTCAGGAAGAGTGAAGTTCTCCGGGCTGTGGAAGGCAGGCCAATGCCAGACCTGAACCAGGGTCTTCGTATCGCCATCGTGTCAGCATGAGACTCTTCCTCGTTTCAACGCTTAGAAGGAACTAGAACTAGACTTACTCCGCTCGGCACATATTGACCCAAGAAGACGCCACCATCGTCGGTGACTCTGCGAACGATTCCTGTCGGGACTGGAGGATACATTCGAAGGCCCTCGTTCATTACCGCCTGCATGTACTGAAGCTGTTGCGCGCTGACCATTTCAATCTCTTCCTCGGAGTTGAAGGTTGTTCGAACCTCGTGGGTGAGCTTCTCAAGAGCTTGGTGGTTTGTGCAGAGGTAGTATGTTATCGCTGACAGGGCTGTTGCGGTAGTTTCCGAGCCGGCGATGATGAGGACCGAGGAGTTGGACTTGAGTTCTTCGAAGGTGAGTTTCTGGTACATCAATGTTAGCGCAGTAAGATAACTGACGGTTGGCGAATTTGCGGTACCTGAGGCCCCTTTGTACGCAGCATAGATTCCATGAAGTCTGGTCGCTCAGTCTCCATGGCAAGTCTCATGGAAACCTTCTCTTGAGTGAGTGCCATATGCTCCTCTCGCTTGTTGCGGATGTCGGCCGGGATGAAGTGCATTAAAATCTTCTCAATCGGTGGGAATCGCCGCATGCAGTTCTTGAGAGAGTTGCCCTTGATCCCGTCAAAAATGAGCTTGACCCACGGATGGTAGCCGGAATCATCCAAGCAGTGGAATGGTTCGCCAAAAGCCAGGTCGCCAATGACATCAAAAGTCGTCCAGTTATACCACGAGACCATGTTCAAAGCCTCGGCACCCCCAGCGCACTTCTCGTGGAGACGCTGGAAGAGCAGGTCCACGTACTTCTTGACGATGGGCTCTTGCTCCAGCATGGACTGCGCTGAGAAGCCGTGCGACAAGGCTCGTCGGAATCGAGAGTGGTCTTCCCGGTTGGCGCCGATGATGCCATGCCTACTATCCTGGGTGGCGACCGGATCCCTACCGTGGTCGCCGGTGCCATTCTTTAGGTGCCCGTAGAGATCTTTCCAGGCGTCGGGGGAGTTGTAAGCGAGCTCGTTAGGGGCGACTCGGACGATGGGTCCATATTCTTGATGCAGCTCCAAGATCTTGCGGTGTACCTGGCCCGAGAGGGTGCTGCGAGCAAATGGGATCCGCGTGGCTGCCCAGAGCTTTGGCCCGGGGTATTTACGCAAAGGGTGGAAGAAGACGTTGTAGATGACAGTCCCGAAGAGGTAAGTAACGCCCTGGATGAGTGGTCAGATACGGCCAGCATTTGTGACTACGGCGGGATTCGATTGGTCACTATAGTTGATGGCTTGCGAGTCCACCACGTACCAGAGAAATAAGCAGAGCAAATCCTGAACAGAGAGTATGGATGTTCGGCATATGGGCTGTAAAGCCAGCACTGTGGTTCGACATGTTGAATAGTGTGAGCTCCCCGCGGAACCTGAAACCGTCAAGATGATGATGACAGACGGGACGAACTTGATAGGTGGCAGCTCAACAAACCCTTCTCGAACCTGGCACCAAAGCACTTTTTATCAACTTGTGCTTGATTTAAGCGACGGAATTCGGTTCAAACCTTGAAAGCCGAAGACCCTGTGAAACGACGATCGCTGGCAGGACTACTGTGGGCAGCGGCATACCGTTACATACTTGTGGAGAATCTGGAGTTAACCTACTAAGTTCCGCGGAGTGTTGCGGCGGGCGAGCGTCACCGTGGGTCGGATGGTCTCCGCGCTTTGCACATTTCGTGCATAACTCGCCCGGCTTGGCCCGGGTCCGGTGTACGTCGCCTCCACTCGTTACTTAGATCGCGGCACTTGCTACCCGTCCAGGATTCGGCAGTTGGAGGCTTTGTTTACCCCGTAGCGTTCGGGCACTGGGGCGGGGATGAAAAGAGCGAAGATACGACCGATGTCCACCAATGTCCGCCCAATGTCCGCGAAGATGATTTCCGGTGTGCGTTTGACTCGAAGCGTCAACTGACTTTTACTGATACACTGATTGGTGCCTGTACACCCATTCTTCTGTGGGGGCGTGGACAGACATCTGGAGAAACTTCCTGATCGACGACTATGCCACCCTTAGACTTTAGCTAGGGAAGCTATTTTTTGAGGGCGGACGCTGGCAAACTATGTTTGAAAAGTATAGGATAGCTGCCGAAATACCTAAATTTCGGGGCTATTCTCCGTGGACCGCCGCGGTCCGCAGGCACAAATATCATGCTACTTCATCCAAACCGGCCTTACACATATCAAGACCTTTGTCAATGAATGCCTAGCAGGTGCCTTGCGTACATCAGCCAGACGTAGTTGTAGTTGTGTGGGCCTCTCGATTTATCTCCCTCTGCATATGCATCGCTTCATCCGTCGTACGAGCATAGCGGATCCGGTTTCTATGCAACCGCAAGGCCCTTGACAGTTCACCTCATGACGTTCTTGACAGATGCGAGCTGCATAACGTGGTGTTCAGACGGTCTTAATTCCGCGCCGGATTTTGAGATAATTACGACCCGCATATCCCGCACCGGCTTTAGTTTGAAGGTCAGAGCGCCTTGAGGAGATGAATTTAGTACAACTTCCGCTTGTGCAGCAGCAAAGTACAAGATGCTTCCCGCCAACTGGTCGCTCATCTCGGTTCCTTTTCGGCTCCGGGCCGCCGGTGTAAATGAGATTCAGCGGCACGAGACTTGCGCCGTTCCGTCGATATTGTCACAAACGCTTCACTGCATGTCGTTTTCGCCCCACAAGCCACAAGACTTCATGGGTCGCGTTGAAATTTCATTGTCTCCGTTGTATTGACGATGTCACCATTCTATCGAGTGCACAATAGCGACGATACATGGTCTGGTGGGAAAATAACGAATCATCGACGGGCTTGTCTCTATTATGGTACCTACAAGTTGGAAAAGCATTTGAAGAGTAAGTACCTTAGCTTTAGAGAAAAGCTGGACTTAATTAGGGAGTTACATGCTGTTGCTATTCCGCACTTGATTGTACACGGCTACTGACAGTGTACTAGAACTTAGATCTAGGCTTCGGTTCAAAATGTCTGAGACCGGGTGACGAGTATTAATCCACTGGTTGCTCTACAGCTGGCTTACAGAAGGCTTTACAGAGACGTCATTACACGCCGGAGCCCCATCGTGGCCGCCGTAATATAGTAGCCCTCAAATTTTCGTCAATTTTGTGTCACCTCAACACGACACATACTTCAAGAATGATGAAGCGGGGGAAAGCATCCCTCCAAGGGTACCCTGGACCCATCCGATCCGCCCCGGACACCTGGCGGCCCCACAGCGGGATTCGGATATCATGCCTCAGGCAGCAGCCTGTCGATTGGCTGAACCCCTCGGCGGGGCAAGACCCTTGGGCTGAGGTAGTGGCGCATGGGAAGCTTGGTCCAAAATCTCAGCCCACCTCATCCAACGTCACCCTCCTTCTACCTTTCTGTTCGACTCCCAAGACCTTCTAGTCCCGATCGAAACATCGCAACATTCGACTATGGCGAAATCAAAGGCCGCGAAGAAGCGCAAGCAGAATTCGCAGGACGAGCTCCCGCGCAAAGCTCCGAAGACCGCAGCGATGACAATCACACCACCTGACAGTGACGACAACACCACCTCAAACCTCGAGCCCAAGAGCCTCCAGACAGTCATATCAGACGAGGAGCTCGACATCACCATTGACACTCTTAACACTCTTGCCAAATACCCGAACCTTATTAAATCGAAGCAATGTCGAGATCTTCGCGTTGCCGTCTATGACTTTCGTCAGAACTGCGCCAGTGGCGTCAACAATGCCCGTGAGCAGACTCCCAGATCGCGCGGTATCATCGTCAATCATTCGCTAACACTTCGCCCTTACAGCTGGTACGAATCTTGGTCTCACAGCACGAATCACCGGCGCTCTCACCGACGAGAAGTACGACGATGCGAGAGTCCTGCTATCCGAAATGAGAATCCGCGGCCAGGAACCGAAGCTAGGAGCGCTCTGTCGCTGGGTACGAGACCTGGACGTCATCAGTGGTCTTTCCACCTTGCCGGAAGGGGAGGGCGAAGGAGTTGCTATCCAGAGAACAGAGAGAGACAAGCAACGTCTCCTGGTTCTCGACGCCGTCTTGCGAGCCTGCGGCCACTCCGACAGCAACCCCAAGGCCATGCCCCTTCCCCTCTCTTCAACACCCGGAATCGCCTTACAGGACACCTGGGATCTCCGCCCCACCACGCCATCACTCCAGGTATACGCCTCTGTTCTCGACAAGACTATCTTCGAATCGGCACCGGCCAATCTGGCAGCGTCTCTCCGCGTCATTGAACGAACTCCCGGTCCGCTTCGGAAGCCTCCCAATCACCACGACGCACTCCTCTACACGACCGCGCTGAACACGATACCCCTGGTCGATGAAAGGCCACCAGTAACAGCACATGCACATCCTGTCGTACCAGGGCTCAGCCTCTTGAAAGACGTTCTTTCCGTAGACGAGTGCAAAGCAATCATAACCGCCGGCGAGACAGTCAACTTTCTCCCGGATGCCCCTCTTCGCGAAGATGGGGACATCAGCATTCTTGCTCACAACTTCTACTGGGTTGTCGACACCACTTTTCACGATGCCCTGTGGTCCAGAGTTTCGTCATTTGTTCCCCAGTCCGTCGACGGACGAATGGTCCGCGGCCTCAACCGACGGTTCCGCGTGTACCGCTACGTCCCCGGAGCCGAGTACCGTGCGCATATTGACGGCGCCTGGCCGCCTTCTGGCATCCTTCCCGACAATACATATGTCTACGATTCGTCGCCTGAGGAGAAGAGGCAGAGCTCACTGTTCACTTTCCTCATCTACTTGAATGACGAGTTTGAGGGCGGCGAGACAACGTACTTCCTCCCAGCGGCGCGGGAGGGTACGCTGAATGCGTACCCGGTGCGACCGGTCATGGGCGGAGTCGCCGTCTTTCCACATGGAGATGCAAAGGGTGCACCTCTTCACGAGGGTACTGGTGTGAGGAAAGGTGCCAAGTACGTGATCAGGACGGAAGTCGAGTACGATGTTAAGCCATCCGAGGAGGCATGATGAAGCACATATCGATATCAGAATGACAACTGATTCCACATGGCATTCCAAGTCTTAGATGTGTGATCTCGAGCGTCAAACTTTGAACAGGTGTAAGCCTGTCGACGCCGAGAGTCGTTCGTGGATTTGAGCTTATGTCTCGTGGCGATGTGTCTGCAATGCTCTGCTAGACCGCCGTGATGGCACTAAGTTACCGTGAATCCAACCCCAAGTTGTTGCCCGACTCCTTGTTGCTGGATTGGAGGAGCCTGTGGGCGAACCTGGCGTGAATCATGCTTGCAGCATCGAGGTTGAGCTTCCAGTTCCGCATCAACTCGCAGATGTCCCTGCAGATGCTTTCCGACAGCACCGTCAGGTGGCTAGCTCCAAGCTCTTCGACACCGCGCGGCCGGCACATCTGGTGGATCAAGATCTAGCGCCACGTTCACTGATTCCTAAGGCCATTGGGACAGTGTCTTCAGCCTTGGCCTCTGCAGTTAGCCTAGAAATTGACGAGGTTTCGACAGATAGCTAGGCACGACTGAGGCTTGTCACGCTCGTCCATCTCCTCGGCTGGACAGCCATACCGGCGGGCGTGCAACGTAAGTCGACAGTCAAAGGGCATGAGAACAAACAATAAGATTGACCTGGGTTCTATTTCTAGGGTCAGTCTGGTCGCCGCTTGACGGTGGACGCGGTTGGATACAAATGGCAGGCACAGCAGAAATGTTTGGCCAACGGACGAGGATTAAAGATTTTTAGGTGGACTCGTGTAGAGATATACTTCGATTAGGTATCAGCTAAGCGAATGAGCAGCTCACCTAATACACATCCTAAACATGTGTCCAGCTTTCAGGTTCTGGCCCTTCGATGTGAATCACTCCACGTCGATTAGGCCTCACGCTTCTGGGCCCTAAGGTTATCTACATCACTCTCGCTCTCCGCGCGGACATGGCATCCCTTGACATCCGGCCTGGCCAGGATGTTGGCGTACACGCGGCCAAAGACGGGCAACTTCATGGTGCCGTGCTGCTCGGCCGTAACGTCAACCTCTACGCGATGGGCGAGACAAACACTAGAAGCCAGGCGTACAATGGTGAAAGTTTCAGCGAGGGTAGCAGAAAGATCAATACTTGACAATTGCATCATGGACGACTTCATGCTCTTGGCCTGATGCATCTGCAGCATTCTAAATTGACTAGCCGGGTTCGATCTTCCCTACAGGTACACGCCACTCTCAAAGACGTCGCGACTTGCACCGGGGCGTGCTTGATATTTCCATGCGCCTTCTACTACTGAATTCGAACCAATTCCAGGAGTTCAGATGTGTTAGGCACGAGGCTCTAGCAAGTCAATTGTCCGTCGTTGTTGCTCAAGCATGTATCCAGCGTAGGAAGTGTAAGCTTCGTTGTCCTCTCGCTGGTTATGACTACATTTTATGCACGTACCAAGGTTCACAGAAGACGGCCTCTTGGTACCAGTAGAGTCGGTACAGCGGCAGTCCAAGGTCTTATGGTCACCGGCCAGACCGCAGTCGCAAAACTTGAAGGATGGGCTGCGAGGAATGTGTAAGTATTTAGAATATCTCGCATCGTCTGGACATTTTAAAAGGCTTACCTCTTAGGACGACACTATGAGTTGGAGGAAGAGTCAGTATAACGCCCGCCAAATCCGCTGAGGGTCTGGTAGGATGGGGGAATAAACTCACGACAGCCCGGCCTCCAAGTTGGCAAGACAGTCCGCCAGATTGATGGGGTGATTTTCGAAGTAGGAATCAATGACGTTATTCTTGCAGTCCGCGGTCAGCGTCGTGGAAGAGTATTTCATGCCGCTGCATGTCGACGAGAAACCACCGGCAGCGACGAGTTGGACAGCAGAGGCTGTGAGAAGTGCAAAGACAGTGTGCATATGCATGATGGATGAGTGCTGAAGACAACGTAAATGAGTGACGTTTAAAGAGTGGATCAGGTTGAAGGAAGACAGGCTTGGATGTTGCTTTGAGAATGATACCGGTGAGATGGTTACGGCCTTTATATACAGAGTACATGATGTGATTACTAGTGATGAGACCAATTGGACATTGCAGAATACGAAAATTCCGTAAGCAAGCTTTCTTAGCTTTCTAAACCTAATGTCAAAGACCAACTCATTGAGTCATGGTCGACGATTGACAATAACTCTATTCTCTTAATCCTAACCTGAAACCTTGGTTCTTCATTTACTTGTAAAATAGTCGCAAATTTGGGGCATGAGAAATGATCCAACAGATGGGATTTCAAGTTGTTCTTTGGATCCTAGCGCAACTTGCATCTGTCAATAATCGATAATATCATCTGAAAATGCAGAGGGCGGTGGTCCCTCGAAGCTTCTTTGCATGAAAACACGTTTCCCCGGATTCCTTCGTATTGCACCGAAACTTCTACCAGAACGGTACTGATAGGTTATAGAGACGATGCGTAAAGCAGACCTTGCGGTAAATCCATATATTGAGTGGGTGTGTAATGACTGGAGTGCGCAAGGGGGGACCACTCAGATCGCTGAAAAGTCCACCATGATAAGATTGAACCGGAGGATATCTCTGAAGTTTACTTAGACGATAAGTCTCTAGGTAGTGGAGTACTTGGCATTGGTCTACAAATCTTAAGTGAACGGACTTTATTAATTTAATTTTCTTTTGGTGCTATTATGGATGTAATTGCATGCATGCGAAAGCGAACATTCCCTGACTGGCATTATCAGCACGAACGAAGCTGCCTGTCTATTTCGAACTTTCTCACATGATACTCACTCTCACTGAGTATATATGTACTTGAACGCTGTCCTTCGCTCCCTTGAATTTACTACAAGCCATATTCTGCCAGATTCGTGCGTCGGATGAATTGCCAAATACCTTCAATCACTCATGATAGTAGGTAGCGGAACAAACGCGACTTATTCGAGTATTTCCAGTATTGCCATATCGATGATCTGTCTGAGCATTCGTAAATTAGCATTTCTTTAACGGTCTAGGGTTTGAAGGAGCCGGGTACCATAACGCCGTTTGGCAGCCGTTCTATCTAACGAAGATCGCGTCGAACATACTCGAATTCTTGAGCAATTAATTTTCTCACTGAACACTGATCAGCTTGCCTGCGGCCCTAGAGAACCACATACTTCTACCCTAATAGCACGTTCGTCCCGGGAATGTCGGGTCCCGGGAGGCAGAAGAGGGTCCTCCCGCCGCCATCGAAAGCCGGGGCGGGCCGGCAAAAGCGGCACATCGGCGCCGCATGCACGTGGTGGGCAACACGGCCTTGGATTGGCCACAGCAAAAACGGTTGCGCAACAGCGAGTAGCAGAGATTTGGCTCTGATCCTAGTGCTTTGAATTGAGAAAAATGCTGTCTGTAACCTTACCAAGTGCCTCCATGCAGATGCTTGAGCCGCGCAGTTTGTTGAAGTTTTTTCCATGAATGGCGGCAGTTCGGTGGCCGATTTGTTGTCTGAGACCCAGGGCAATCGGCAGGATTCGTAATTTGGGACTTACTGTCCACTTCTTCGGCTGTTTTTGTGCAGTCTAATTCACGTCGTATGTTTCATTAATCAACTGACCTAGTCTCGGCTGCTGATACTATCAAGAGGCCGCACGTGTTGAGAGTTGTCGACGTATTCGCTCGTAGGGTTACGAGCATCACAGGTGGGCAAACAGTGCTGGAGGCAAACCACAACTGCACTAACAATTTCCCACAAAGTACCTTAGGTCATCATTAACAAGGTCGCATGGGAAAAGCCTTGGCAGCAGGCGGGAGAGCGCCAAGTGAAGTAAGCCTCCTAGGGCTGCCGAGAAGCGCTAGACCGCTTGGAAAAAGCTTAGCGATGCATCCTCTTCTTATCCGATTACAATTGGCGATTGTAGGCAACAAGACACGCGACAGCATTTCTCTCAGGCTTACTCTTCCCATCATATCGCAGCGTCATCTGTGCCACCTGTTCATCAAGCCTGTGGAAAGCGGGAGACGAGTCGAGAGAGCACATGAACTACTGCAGCTCTGCAGCTCTGCACGAACCAACAGGTCGCCTAGCGGATGGGTAACATCGGGTTCCCACAATCCCTCCACGTCCCCCTCCACTTCCTCTCCCCGTGCTTTGGTTGTTCAGAGTTCCTCCCCGTGCTCCCCAGGTGAACGGTGTAGTACGGTGTGTGCCCGCACTTAGACCGAAAAGGCCCAATGGGTGTATGTACTCCTTATGGAATCGCCTACTCCTCCCCCTCTTGCCGCATAACCGTGTCTTATCAGCATACAACCCGGTATTTGCCCGCAACTGTTATCCGGTGTGGATCTGTTTTCCCTCGAGGAACGACCAACAGACCACTCGTCTGCCTCCAAAGAATCGCTCTTGGAGGCGTAGGTGATTCGTGAGAGAGGGGAGGGGGACCCGTAGAATCCTTTCGATTATGTTGCATCGGGGCTGGCTGCCCGTTATTGGGTGAACCCGGGCCCCGTCCGCCGGGGAACAAGGTAGGGTGGGACGGGACACCCGAGGCATTCCCAAGGTTTATCTCTCTCTCTCCGTCAGTCTGTCACAAACACTTACTCACCACAGAACGAAAGCAACCAACAGCAGAGCTGCTTCCGAGGGCGTGTGGTAAGTGGGGGGGGAAGAGACACCGTAAAAGCAACATGAGAAGAGAGGCCCTCTGGTTGGCAGATGGTGCTGTGGCTGGCCCGACGGGCTTATGATCGTCCGAATAAATACCATATTGATTTCCCCTTGCGCTTCTTGACTCGTCGCGCCTATTCTTTTAACCTTTGCGCGCCGCTTCGCACAACCTCTCGCCCTCTCCTCCCCATCTCACACATAACCTTCTCTGTGCCGTAATTTCTCGATTGCTCGCTTCATTCTGTCGCAGTGTCCCAGGGTCTACCTCCCTTCGACGCACTGAGCGCAGCTTGATCACTTACACGTGAGAGAGCCGCGACAATGCTCAACTTCCGCAGAAAGAAGTCGGTCGAGTCCGAGGCCACGGCGCAAGAGGCTGTCGCCGTTGACGATGCGCCCCGCCAACCGTTCCGAAAGGCTATCGTGCCCGTCATTGCCTGCGGTGCCGGTCTCTTTTCCGACGGCTACATCAACAACGTGAGCGCAACCGCTTTGGGCATGTCATTTTTGTAGGAATGGTTATTGACGCGGGGGCATAGGTTATCGGATCCGTCACCACGATCCTCGCACTGCAGTACGGTGACCTCTACAAGACCTCCAACGCCAAGAAGTACGTCGGCGACATCGCCTTTGCCGGCACCGTCGTCGGCCAGCTCGCTTTCGGCTGGCTCGCCGATCACTGGTCACGAACGAACTCGCTGCTTGTGTCGACTGTCATCCTGCTCGTCTTCACTGCGCTCGCTGCCGGGTCTTACTACAAGGGCGATGATATCGGCATGTTCAACATGCTGGCCGCATGGCGATTCTTTGTAAGTTTGTACCAGCCTTGACACTTCTTGCTCTGCTTCGCCATTGGGCGCTCGCTCGAATCGAATCGTTTGGGATGAGCACACGCGCTCAAAAGACGGTCCAATTGTTAACGTCATCGCTATGGCATTTAGGTCGGCATCGGCATTGGAGGAGAGTACCCCGCGGGTAGCGTCGGCGCAGCAGAGTCTACCGGCGAGCTAAAGTCAGGCTCGAGAAACTTGTGGTTCATCATGTTTACGAACACGATGATTGATTGGGTACGTATTTCATTGTTTCTGGAATCTCAATTGTCTGTCAACTAACACCTTGAACTAGGGATTCGTTATTGGCGGTTCGTCCTTCCGCTTCTTGATCTTGGTGATGGCGATACTGATTCATGAGAACAGCTTTCGTGCCGTACGTCGTAGCGGCCGCTTGCCATAATGGTCACTACAGCACCATCTGGCGCACCAGCTTGGGCATTGGCGTTGTCTTCCCCATATTCCTCTTCGTCCTCCGTCTCTTCGTGAAGGAGCCCGAAGCGTCAACCAAGAACTCCATGCGCTACGCAAAGACGCCGTACCTGCTCTCACTCAAGTTTTACGGATGGCGCCTCTTCGTCGTCAGCTTGATCTGGTTCATTTATGATGTAAGTCATGCTGAAATGATGCTTTCTGTGATGGAATCGCCCGTGCTGATGTGCGACATTAGTTCTCCGCCTACTCGTTCGGAATCTACTCCTCAACAATCTTGAGCAACCTCTACGGAGAGACGGCCCCGCTCACCACCATCTTCGGCTGGAACACGGTCATCAACCTGTTCTACATTCCGGGTACCATGCTCGGCGCCCCGGCCTCCGACTGGCTCGGCCCACGCTACGCCCTTGCCCTCGGCGTCTTCTTGCAGGCCATCGTCGGCTTCATCATGGCCGGCGACTACTTCAACCTATCGCAGCCCGGCATGGTCGGCGGCTTCGTCGTCGTCTACGGCATCTTTTTGGCGCTGGGCGAGTTCGGGCCCGGTAATAATATTGGCCTGCTTGCCGCAAAGACTTGCGCGACGGGCATCCGCGGCAAATACTACGGTGTCGCCGCGGCCATTGGCAAGATTGGCGCTTTCGTTGGTACATGGGGTAAGTCTAAGAACTGTTAATGGAACAAATCTCACAGAGAACCCCCCACTAATAAGGTCTTTCTAGTATTCCCGTACATCCAGGCAGCTGCCGGTGACAACGCACTCGCAACCGCCCAGTATCCCTTCTGGGTATCCTCCTCACTCTGCATCCTGTCCGCCGCCCTCGCAACCTTCTGCCTGCCGCACATCGGCCAGGACACCATTGCACTCGAGGACGCACGCTACCGCGCCTATCTGGAGGCAAACGGCTACGATACCCGCCAGCTCGGCATGAAGAGAGGCGAGAACTTCGAGAACACGGATGCCGAGATTCCTGCCGAGGGTCTAATTGAGACTACCAAGGGTGAGAAGGTGGCGGCTTAGAGGCACTCAAACAGAAACTCCCATCCTGCCTAGAGTCGTGCTTGGAGTTTGCCATTGTATGACGACTGGTGAATGTGGATATATTTGCAATGTGCATGGGGAGATGCTAGGGATGTACAACACGTGAAGAGCCGAGATGATACCACTTGCAAACTAAAACTGCTCATAATATCCATTGGATAATGTCCAACCTATCTCCTGAACAGTTCTGCTGCCCAAAAGCGGCCTTCTCCAGTGTACTGGGATACTTGCTCTCGTCATCCTCAAGTCTGTTTGTTACTAGATCCATCGAGTGAAGCTCCACCCGCCGTGTCTTGGCGTACGCTTTGTAGCCGAAAATGTTGGCCAGATAGATGGCAACGCCAATGTACGAAGTCATGAAAGTAGACGCCGTGAACTTTGGGATGAAGGCATTGTAACCTGTCATGCAGCGTCAGCAAGAGTTGCGCGATTAGTCCTCGTGTAACCAGACGACGTGGACTTACCGTTGAAAGTGACAACCAGCATGGTCACACATAAAGCAAAGTAAGAGCCATAAGGCTGTAACGGCCCACGGTACGGCATCAAACTTCTCGGGATGTCCTGAGCTTTCATGCCTCTAGTGAAGCAGATGTAGCTGGTCAGGACACTCACCCAGTTCAGGGTTCCAAACACCGTGACCAGGCTAACGAGATAACCAAACACTTGGGAGGAGCTCTTGGCGGCATTTATGTAAGCCAGAGCCGCAAAGACACTCGTAGCCGCGACCCCGTACAATGGCACACCCTTTCCAGACGTCCTCATAAACACCCCTGGCGCCTGACCATCACGCGCCAGGCCAAACAGCGTGCGGGACCCAATGTAACTATCCGAATTCGCCGCACTAATGACGAAGATAAGCAAACACCCATTGACGACGTGCGGAAACACTGGGATATTCCCAATTTGCACCGCAACAACAAAGGGACTCGCCGCGGCCCCGGTGCTCTTCTTCGTGCCGCCAATGAGCATGTCGTTGGTATACGGCACCGACATCCCCAGCACCAGCGCCCCCAGCACGTAAAAGAAGACGATGCGCCACAATGTCTGTCGCACGGCCTTGCGAATCGTCCGGCGTGGATTTGGTGCCTCGCCAAAGGCGACGCCGACGACTTTGGTACCGGTGTAGGCGAAGCAGGCCTGGACTGTCGCGGCCCAGAAGCCGAGGAAGCGGCCTGTTGGTCCGTCAACGAGGTAGGAGCCGAATGCTCCTGCATCTTGCCAGTATTTGAAGCCGATTATTTCGTGAGATGGTTGGCCCCCCATGGAGATTATGAAGCAGGTTAGGATGAGGGTTATGATTACGAGGAGCTTTACGGCGGACATCCAGAATTCTGCTTCGCCGAAGAAGGAGACGTGCAGGATCTGGTAATTTGTTAGCATACTGCGTGAGATCTTTGTCTAGTTGTTTTGATTACATTGACAGCTATGATGGCGACGGTGAAGGTTGTCACAAAGATGGCGACGTTGAGGTCGGGTCTCCAATATTGTATGATGATGCCGGCTGCCGTGAGATTGTTGGGGAGAACGATGGCGTATTTCAAGAAATAATTCCATCCTGTGGCATACCTGTTTCGCGCAGCTAAGTTACTCCGTCGAACGATAGAAGCTTGGATTAACAATGTGGTTCAAGTCTCACCCCAAGGCCGGATCAACAAAGCGTGTAGCATATCCAGCAAACCCCTTGTCAGAAGGAAGCATCGTCGCCATCTCTCCCACAGCCGTCATGATGAAGAAGACGACTGCGCCGATAAGAGCGTACGCGATCAGCAGGCTCGCGGGCCCGCCTCTAACGAGGCCCGTACCCGAGCCGATGATGAGTCCGGTTCCAATGGCGCCCGCAACGGCGATCATGGAGACGTGGCGTTCCTTGAACTCTCGCTTGAGTTGTTGTCGTTCACCCGTCGTCTCTGTGGAAGTCCCCTCGACATTAGAGACTGAGTGTTCCATGTCGGAGGGCTCTGCTGCTGGGCCAACGACATCGTTGGCTGTCTTGCCATATTTGCTGCTGATGTTGTCGCTGCTCATCGTGAAGTCTTCCCCAGCCTTGCGGTAGGTAGTACCCTTTGTAAGTGCTTGAGCTAAGGTATAGAGAAGAGAAATCTTGAACACAACAAAGATGCCTAGATGTGAAGCTTTTGGGTGCCGAACATTGAGTTCTTATAGTTTACGTCTCACCAAGATAAGAACTCAAGAAAGCATCATCATCACGGACTTATCTCGCGATACGTCTTGTCAGGATAACGGAAGTCAAGTGAAGAGCATTGAACTTGCCGCACTCGGCCCAGTGCTGTCTAATACGGAATCCAGGGAACCCGATAAGAACCAATATGAACATGTTATCCAGATAGCCCGCGAGACTAAAGCCTTTGGCGTGGAGCGAAATTGCACCAACATGCGGGGAAAGGGGCCTCATATCAACCCACGACCCACAAATGGAGGTCGAAGTCCGCGCTGAGGATTTACGATCGTGGATCCTTGGGGTGACCCTACAACGACATCAGATGAGTTCATATCGACTCAGTGTCTGTGTTACACGTGCGACATACGCAGCATTCTGTTATGGCCTTTCATTCCGGGGAAGAGGAGTTTGGGGGGGCTGAAATTTCGGCTTTGCGGATAAGAACAACAGGATTTGCCCAATCACAATGTGCTTCCAACATCTTGACCATTCGTTAGGCACTAGAGACGGGCTTCAACCTCCACGCGCTGGCTCTGCCAATGATACGCCAACAACCTCATACGCGTTTAGTTCTATGGAATCATCTTGGACCATAAACGGAATGCCGAGAAATAACCTTGGAAGTTGTCGCCGATATAGGAACATGGAGAGACGATAAAAGCTGCGTGGTCATGACGAGGAGTTGAGTCTATGGCACTGGACTACATCCAATCTCATCAAACTTGTCTCTTCGCCTGTGCACCTCTTTCCAGACTGACTATGTCACCCAGCGCTGTTCAAGAACACGTGGACGATGTCTCAACGTCCACCAAACTTGTCCCTCAACTCCCCTCAGAAGCCGACTTCTCTACCTTCCGGTCCCTAGTCCCTCTTCTGGCCGACAAGGGCCTCACCTACCTCAATGCCTCCTACCAACCCCCCTCAAACCTGATTGTTCACGGTGCCATCGCCAAGTTCACCTCCGATTCCCTCTACGATCCCCATCCAAAGCCTCAGTGGCAAAACGCAGTCGAGGAGACTCGTACCCTGGTCGGTCGCTGCATCAACGCCGATCCGTCCTCCCTAGCCTTCACCCGCGACACAACAGAGGCCCTGGGTTGCTTCATCCGCAGCCTCAAGTTCGAACCCGGCGACAATGTCGTTGTCCTGGACACGGAGCACCCAAACCACGTCTACGGATGGATGGCCCTCCGCAAAGCCGGCCTCGACATCCGGCAGGTACCGACCATACCCGCCGCGGAAGAGACTGGGCACGTCACGGCTGCCAACGCCGCGACCTTTGCGCCCTACGTCGATGAGCGTACCAAGGCCATCGGCCTCAGCTCCATCATGTTCCACAGCGGCCAGTGGAATGACGTGGCGGACATCTGCGCAACATACAGTCATCGCGGCATCCACGTCCTGGCGGACCTTACGCAGCAGGTCGGCTTCGCAGAAGTGGATGTCCGAGCTCTGGGCGTTTCCGCAGCGGCATTCAGTCTGCACAAGGGGTTGAACTGCCCGACGGGCTTCGCGGTTCTCTACGTCGATCCGGAGTTCATCGCCGACAACGACCCAACTCCGCCCATTGTCGGCTACGGGGCCGTCAGCAACGTACGTGCTGATCTGCTGGTTCCTTCAGACGAGGTGGTATATCACCCTTCAGCGCGCCGGTATGAGCATCTGAATCTAAGCTTGATCAGTGCCGCGGCCGCGAAGGCGTTTTTGACGTTTCATCTGGATTCCATGGGCCCCGAACGCGTGCAGGAGCATCTGTGCCGCCTGGGTGATGTGTTGAGAGAAGAGTGCCGTGGGCTTGGAGTGAAGATCGTTGGGCCTTCGGGTCGTAAGGATCATGCGCCTCATTTGTACATCCTCGATTTGCATGACCCGCGGTGGATGAGTCTTTTGAAGGAGAAGGGTGTGTTGGCTACGCCCTATCGCCTGGGTATCAGAATTTCCTTTGGTTTCTACAACAACTCTTCAGACGTAAAGAGGTTGGCTGAGGCCCTGAAGGCGGGATTAGAGGCGGGTCTTCCTTTGCCCTAAGGACGTTCATAGGTGGATGATGCAGCCTACGGCCCGTAATAGAAGGATGATCTTGCACACTGAAGGAAGTCACTCGTTTTGATGCCTAACACCGCCTTCACCCTGCCGCTGGCCCCAAGGCATGGACACTTGCTGGTGGAATTTCTCGGAACCTCAAAGGATTGAGCTGCTCGAGCTGTGGAGGACGGCATAGCTATTCCTACATGTAAGGTCTGCCATGGCGCCGAACAGTTGTCCTCCCCGAAAAGCCCTCAATGGCATTGAGGGTGGAAAGCTGCCAAAGAGAGTCTCACACCTCGACGCGTGTCAGTCTATCTCGCGCCTGGTGTGCCAACGTCCAGGCAGATGAGCATTCGTCCAAAACATGCAACAAGTACTGAGCTTCTTCGGGTGTGCCGAATAACGACAGCGTCCTCGCCGCTTGCATGACCCCGTAGATCATCATCAGAGGGCTATGTCCAAGACCGTACTGGCTGGGGTATTTCCGTACGATGTGCGCGATATCTTCCGCGGAAGATAAGCAGTCTTTGCGGGCATTGTCCTTCAGAGCTGCGATGTTATGGGACACCGCTTGTTCGAAGTTCAGCGCAATGCGAACGCTGTGGAATAGTAGACTGATGGGAGAATAAATGTCAGCGCCTCTTTTTCATACAGGGCGGGTTATAAGAGGCTTCGAACTAACTGAAGTGCTGCAACGCTTGGGATGAGCAGTGTGCTTGGTGGTTCCCATCTGTTCCATTTTGCACAGTCTGGCAATGCTTCATACCAGCCGCACAGCTCGAAGTTGAGGCTCTCGAGACAAGACTGGCGGCCAAGATCGTCCAGGCTGGTTTTGGTAGAGAACAACTTTGAGAGCATCTTTTCGATGACTTTAGAAAGTCGGATCTGCTCCTTGAAGCACGGAATGAGTGGGTTTATGGCACCAAATCCTCCGTCATAATCTGAGAATCCGGCAGGAAGCCAAGGCTTCATCTCTGGAAAGTCTCTGATCGTTTTATCAGTAAAGGGTGAGGTGGAAGCTTGTAGGGGTAGTGCATCCTAGACCTACGGGAGTCTGTTGGTGGTTTCGACTTCTGCGTCGTCATAGAACAGATAGACTGATCGTCCAAGAATCAGACTAATCAACTTGTCAGAAGTGTAGCATCCCCAAAAGATGCGTCGCCGAATCTCCAGATCCTCCTCGGTAGCTAGTGATGCATCGTGGGATACCCAATGTTTTGGGTCCCTTTTGGAAACCCATGTCTTGTGCCATACGAAAAGGGATCCCTAGACGCGACCGCATTCAGCATCACGCATGATATCTTACAGCCCCTACTATCAGCAAGAACATACCCGAGAATCCCCATCCCTTTGAGAGATTGCCCCTTCCAATTTCGTAGAAAGCCAGGCAGAGAAAGCCCTGCACGGTGACGATAGAAGGCTTCGTGAAACCGGAGACGATGAGTATGCTCTCAGCAGCGGAGAAGAACTGTTCGCTCGCATCCCGGTGGCGCTTCTCTGGTGACATGAGCGTACCCAAGGCACAGATAGACAGGAGCAGAGCTGATGACCAGTACTTGCTGTGAACCCGGTCACCAAAGTGGTCCCTTAGGAACGCTTCACGGTAGATGAACATGAAATGAGGGTACTGCCATTTGAAGAACTGCATCAACGCGTCATCAACCAGTTCGTCGTGCAAGTTGATCCCGAAATGCTCCGCCACAAACTCAAAATTTGAGTCGGGACCGACTACATAGTTCGCAGAGAACTTGCGGGAGGGTGAGGTGTTGCCCTGTGCTGGCACACCGAGATGCGCGCGATAAATACTCGTCGCTCCATGGTAGATGAGCGAACCTTCAAGGTCGACTTGAAGATTCGCGCTACTGCCTCGCTTGGGCTCGAGATCCTTCTCTTCACTCACGTTCACCTTTGAAGGTGGTTCCGTGGCTGGGAGGTGATCCCCGAATGATACGGTCTGCAGCAGGCTATCCCGCTCCTGGCTGGGCGCGGCTTGGAGCCTGCCGATAAAGGACTCGAGCCATGCGACTCTATTCTCTAGGCTGACAACATATTCGTGAGTTGCGGGCCGTCGTTTACGGTCGACTTCTCGATACTCGCAAGTCTGTTGAGCAGATGCGCAGTTCTGGCATGGCTCCGTGCGTGAACATTTCAGCTGTGAGCGTAGAACACCGAGTCAGTGAAGTTACGACCGCCAAAGCTGCGGGGTTTTCAAGATGCCTTTCGGTACTGGCATCTCTTGCATCTACAACCGGTGTTAGCGGTCTCATTCATATTGTCTCTCGTTATCAGGATCCAGAGTCTCACGAGATCTTCTTGGCGGGCTCTGATGGCATGATGCCCTTATCACGGTCATTTCTTCTTCCGAAGATGAGTCCTGAAAGTCCGGACGGGCTACTCCGTCCATGGTATAACCTAACCAGGAGGCTAACCGCTGATAGCGCTTAGTCACTGCGTTGGGTCACCAATGGGAGAACGTGCTGCACTGAGCCACATCCCGAACTCCAAAGCAAGGTTGACAACTGCTCCCCGAAACTAGCCCCCCCTTCGTCGCAACCCCTCTTTCGCACTCAGCTACCTCTCATTTGTTTATTCACGATGTCTCGGTATCGGTATCGCCTTCCAGAAGATGAAGTCAATTGAAAGCGAAGAGGAGATGGAATATAAGAATCCACGAGCGGGACTCATATTCCGCTTAGGAGAATAAACTAATTACTCAACAACTCTCATTCGAACGTTAGATTCTGTTTTCCAGCGACCATCTTTTGACATTCTCTTTGTTCGGTTCCCAACCTGAGCCCGTCATGAAGCGCGTTGAAATCACCGCGCCTGGTGTTGTGTCGTGGGTCGACCACCCGACACCCATAGTTGGCCCCAAAGACGTCCTCCTCAAGATCGAGCCTGCGGTATCTGCGGCTCCGACAGCCTGTACACGGATCACGGCGGCATCCCGCCCTATCAGGGCTGCATACCCCTCGGTCACGAACCAGCAGGAGAAGTGGCAGAAATCGGAAAGGATATTGAATCACCAGATGTCGAAGTTGGCGACCTCGTTGTGGTAGACACGATGGTTTTTCAGGACGGCCTCCTCGGGTCGGGCGGTGCGCAGGATGCGCAGTGCGAATACGTCGTCATCTACAACTACGCGCCACGGAAGCACCAGAAGAAGATTCCGAAGAGCATACCCTGGCACATTGCGGCACTAAACGAGCCCATGGCGGTCGCCCTGCACGCAGTAAACAGGACGAGCCCGAAACCGGGGCTGCAAGGTTGTCGTTTTTGGCGCAGGGCCCATCGGTCTTGGCGCGGTTTTGGGGTATCGCAGAAAGGGAGCAAGCCACATTGTTGTCATAGACGTCGTCAACGCGAGGCTCGAAAAGGCTCGAAAAGGCTCTCAAAGTCGGTGCCGACGCCGTCATCAACTCAGCAGAGGCAGAAGACTTAGCCGCGAAGCTAGTCGAGTTGCAAGGAGATGGAGCGACGGCGCAGAACCGTGGCACACGTCCCGGTACCGATATCTTTCTGGACGCTGCGGGCGCGCCGCCGGTCCCTACGCAGGTGTGCAACATGGCGAAGCGCGGCGCCACGTTTGGCGTGGTTGGAGTCCACAGGAAGCCAACTGAACTGAACTTTGCACAGTTAATTTCTACGGAGCTGACGACTGTTTTCAGTGTGGGTTATCCGAATGAGATTTTCGAGGTGACAGATGATATCGTCGACAACTGGGACAAATACGCAGAGATCGCCAGTGATCAGATTCCGTTTGACCAGGCATTAGAGGCGTTGGAGTTGGCCAAGTCAGGCAAGGCGAATAAGGTTGTCGTGGTTTTCGACTGATCTCAAAAGAGGAATTTATGAGGATATTCCAGACGACACATTTATTCAACTGGAACAGAGTCAACACTTGTGACTGGTCTGGCCCTGTAGTTTCTCTTTTATAATGCGGTCAGTTCTGAGAGTAGCTAGTACCTACGGACTACCAACATACATTTAGACATTTGGAAGCTTCGTGTTCGTCTTGGAATTCTGAGCCAAAAAATCATTGAGATAGGAGAAATTCCGGCAGCACTGTAAAGTACGCTTATGGGTTCAACCTGGGTACTATAAACGAAAAGCCACAAACATGTTTGTAGTTGTGAGCTGTAGTTAGCATCACGTTAAACGACATACTATGATCAAAATTATCATTATCAGAACTATTTCATAGCTTCCAATCACAGTCGCAACTACACAAGAACTCAATCAGTTGACGACACTGACGAATTAGAAACGGCACTTTCAAAGAGACAACTTATTGGTCTCATGATTTGATAGTTCTCGGACCCTGTTGAGCTTGACAGTTTCTAGTCAAATGTATCCTTGACAACAAGTTATGAGTGGGCCATAACTGTATCATCGTATAACCCCTACAGCCTAAGTAAAGTACGTTACGGAAACAGTCAGTATAATCAAGCTATACGCGGTACCGAATACCTAGATGGAGGACTAGTATTTCTATACGTGTACCTCCTTGGAGCATTAGGCTCGGTCTTTGGCCCGATTACTTAGCCAAGCTGGGAGTCACTATTGCCCACAAACTTGAGCTACATAGGTAATCTACCACACTAATGGTTTGCCTTGTTATAGTCTTCCTTATGTCCCAGACCGCGCTGTTGAGCCTGCTGTACCTCCGGAGTATCCAGTTCGCTTGTCTTTGTGGTTCTAGCTGGGTGCTTCGACTACCTAGGGGGGGGGGAGGATCACTTGGTAAAGACTGGTCTTTTACAAGATCACAAAACAGAAGTAATGAGGTCTATCGATACTACATCGGCTCTTGTGATGAAAGGCTTGACCAGAGAAACGGCAGGCAAGTTGTAACCCCAACGTATCCTATTGAACTTGCTCTGAGTCAGGTGTTGTTGCTATTTCTGTTCTATCCATTATTCTGATTATCTGATGGATCCGGTGAAAGCAGATGATGGAACATGATCACAGATCAGACTTCATCACGCTTCACCCGTGACTCGAACGTTCTCACAGACTCACCACTGAGGCTTACGTCTTACAAGACTGAACTGAGCCTCGTACGCGTATGATGACCACGAGATGACATTGGCGATCGATCTTCTAAACCTTGACGAGCTGTTATTTTATGTCACCTGGATTGGTGGAAGGTGAAGTGGACGCCGAACTCCCAGGCAATCAGCCTCAGTCAAGCCGTCTGAATGGTCGCCTGAACACTTTCTAGACCGGCTCAATCATACGAATATAGATCTTGAAATTGCGGTCTGGCTTCTAGATACATGTGTGTAAAAGCCAGAAGTCCCCACTCCGAGTCTATTTCTGTTCTACCAGATTGAGGCCTTTACGTGCTTTTTTTTTACGTGTCTTGAGCTTGGTTTGCTTTGTAACTTTATCCTCCTCCACCAGCCTTCTCTTGAACGAGGCGAAGCTTCACTGATGTCTTGGCACCTTACGTAGGTCCCATGGAGATCAGCAAATTGACGACAATTGTTCGGAATATCTCGCGGTTGTGTTTTTCCACTGGGATCAAAATCCAGAAGCCCAAAAGTTCGTTCGATCATGAGAAGAGTTCAAAGCTTATTCGATGTCAAATTTCCAGTGGGTCTTGTGTTGACTTTTGTTTGTTGGTTAAAATTTCTTTCGACAGAGTGCCAAGATGCAAGCGCATCGTTAGGCCCTAAATTTAGCATCACGTACCCGCACCTCCTCTCAGCTGGCCTGGACATGGAGACACCGCGAAGCTTTGGAGCCTTTTTGGGCAAACGCAGAGCCCCCCGCTTCGATGCTGCCCCGCGTAGTCTCCCAACGAATAGAATCGCCTACCTATGTAGCTGCAAGGAAAGCTGGGGATGGTGTCGAGGTTGCGTGGAACTGACGAAGGCTGGCGGAGACTAACAGCCAGTGAACAATCAGGACAACCGCAGAAAAGATTCCCGAGTGGTCAGACCGACAGACTCCTGCGCCGATGATGATCCCAGTGGCAGGACGTGGTGTCGATCATCCGCAGCGCAGCGTCATTCGGGGGCACTGAAGGGTAAGCTGGCAGGGAACACCCCCTTCAAGCCTAAGAACATGGCTGGACGAACCGTAAACAACGAAATACTGGGACTACAAGGCTCTCCCTCTTTGAGACCATGCGCCAAGTAGACATGTGAAACACGACAGCTCACGTTCGGATCTTTTCTTGGGCATCCTTGGATGGCGTGGATGGTGGACGATCCAGTCGGAAGGAAAGCCTTACGGGTATGGCTGCTGGAATGCGTGTTCTCTATGGTTGTGCGAGGAGGCGGGTTGGTGCGTGTCGCCGTGGCTCTGCTGTGCTTGGCGGGGATGTGCCGGCGGCGAATTTTCATCCTCTTAACTTTTACGTATGGGTATTTCTGGTAATCACCTTATTCGTACTCATGGAAGTTGAGTACGGAGTACAATGGATTGGCAGAAATCTAAAATAACAAAGGTTTAATCGACGGGGCGTTTACCTTGGCAATATCCACGGCTGGCAGTTTCTAGAAGGCGACGAGACCCCAAGCCCAGTACTGAATCTTGTTGGTGCGGCCAAAGCGTACGCGTAGACAACTGTGCTCCTCACCTTGGCGAATGGTACTACATGTATTCTTGAGAGGCATTCCATGGAAGTGAAATAATTAATTGTCTTGCACCTGTAGTACAGATTTGTCTTGTTGGTTGGTCGTTATGGCGCCACTTCAGTTGTTTGACACTTTGGGGGTGCTTGGCTGTTCGCCCGGCATTGACCTTGCGTGAATACTACTACCATTTTGAGGTGCGGTCATGTCCGTAATGATTATGCTGTCAACTGTAGCACGCGACACTTCTCCGTCTTGGACTCTGCCAAATTGTGACTGTCCACAGGTTCACAAGGGGACCTAGTCGTATCACATTAAGCTTTCCTGGGGATTCGGGGACAGCGGAGAGCGGGCTTCAGTCTTCGACAAGGTGGAAGAAACATGACATAGGGCTCTGACGGGGAACTGAAAGGCCCCCAAGCAACACTTGCCGAGAGCTCGATTTTAGGTAATTGCGTGTGTTCAATTTAGACTTGTTCAGTGGGCTTTAGGAGGACGTTCACATAACGAAAAAAACTACCGTCGAATAATGCCCGGGATGTTGAGTCGCCCGTTGAGGCTGGGGCAGCTAGGGGGCTTCTTGGCTTCCCTCATCGAAATCCACTTTCGAGTAGCTGCAATTTGAGTGGAAGCTGCGGAGATGGAGAGCTGCCAGCGCCAAGGTACCAACCAAGACCCAAGCCTCTGAGTGACGATGCGCGGTCGCTGCCCGAGACACGGCCGGATACTTCCTATGTGGTGTGTCTATCTGTCTCTTCTGCGCTTGATCGACTCTGTGTTGTTGATCCATGGATCCTCGCCCCTGGGAGGAGAGTCGTTCGAAATATGAGTATATATCCGGCATCATCCCGCTCTACATCCTGAATTCTCATCAGCATTCCAACACGATCAAAAGTCACAACATTGCCTCGATTCGCTCATTTCCCAGTAAATTCAAGCCTTAAATCGACTTCAGTCACCAAGAACAACTCCAACAGCCAAAAAAAAAAATGCATTTCAACCGCGTCGCCTTGTCCCTTGCTGCCGTCGCCTTCGTCAAGGCCGACCTCCAACTCGACAACGATGACATTCCCACCCAGTGCCAGGCCGTCTGCCGTCCCATCTACGACCTCGGCCAGGCCTGCGAGGTCAACGACGACCTCATCAACAATGACCTGACCGAAGATCGCCTGGAGGCCCAGTGCGTCTGCACAAACAACAGCATCAACGTCTCCCAGTACGCCGCGCTCTGCGCCAGCTGCATGGACCAGAACGTTCTGGACAGAGATGACTTGGATGGTAAGCAGATGAGCCAAAACACACAATGTCCCCTAATCTTTGCCAGTACTAACTCACATTGACATAGACATCAACGACATCCTGAGAACCTGCGGCTTCGCCAGCACCTCCTACGCCTCCACCGCATCCTACGCTTCCACTACCCCGTCCGTCTCAGCGGCGCGCCCCACTAACTCGGCCCAACTCACCACCACCATCACCCCCGGCGCCGTCGGCGGCGGATCCTCTTCCCCGACTCAGACCTCGGCATCCGGATCCGGCAGCAACAACGGCGGCAGCACCACCACCCCGACCACGGCGGGCGGCCAGACTACCCAGACCCCCAATGCTGCGGGAATCGTGTCGCCTCAGGGTCTCGGCCTGATTGGTGCCGCTGCCGTTGGCGCTCTCTTCTTGTAAACTCGGGGATGAGGGGGCCTTGATGAATAATTTGGCAAAAAAATTTTTACGAACATCAACAGGAATGAAATCTGCGTGATTGGATTTGGATTGCATTTTTAGGCGCTTTGAAACATATACCTTAGCATTTACTGTCGTTTCAACTATTTACCACCCATAAGGAGTCTGAATACTCTGTAACCTAAAAGGTTTCTCGAATAACATCATCGATCCTTGCAAGTCTCGAGCCCTTTAGATGTTTGCCGAGTGAATTTGATTGTCGTCACTTGACTCACTTTTGGGATCCCAAACAAAGTTAAGCATAGGTTGGGATATTCCACGTAAATTGGTGTTCTTGTCAGCCATTATTCGTAGCTTCCGTTGCTGAAACCAATGCAGTGGTCGAGTAGACTGCCGACTAAATTGTGCTCACAAGTCGCAAAGCTTGATGTTGAGGTATCGACTACAGTATCTCCTAGCCATGCTGTGTATGATCGGGTCAACTACGGGCGCCAAATTTCGTCCTTGGTGATGCTGATATGGCCAAGCTTCAAATTCTAACATTTGATCGATGTTTGCATCCCAGAGCTGCTAGGTATGTACAGCGCCTGAAGCTGTCAGTCACGGGGTAGCCTTCATCATTTCCCGACTATCTGAACTTGCATCCAAGTCCTCACTAAAGTTCAGGCCTGATCTTATCGCTGCCAACGCAGACCCAAGAATCATACGGACCAGTGACATTTATCTTCTTGGGGTTGAAGCCCTTGTTGTCCAATAGGCAAATGTCATTAGACCTAGGACCTCCCTTTGACGTAGTAGGCATACTTGCACTCGTCGCCGTTAGAGAGCGGCCGCCGGCACTTGTCCTGGCAGTCGTAGACGGCTTTGAGGATCTCGGCGGAATAGTGCCCGCGCCTGATGGGCATGTCGACCTTATCGACGAAGCTGTCGTACCAATATAGCTCCCGGCCTCGGGTCGCCGGGGCGTACTTGAATCGATCTAATTCAACCGTCGGTTTCGGGGCGGATGAAGTTGCAGTGG